>VZTH01007840.1:682382-731890 GCA_013397815.1 Aleadryas rufinucha | reverse complement strand
TGCAGGCTTCCTGTGAGCCCGGCCTGAGCCACGCCTGGCCTGGAGGCTCTCGGCTGCCGCCTGCGCCCCGTCTTATCTCTTGTTTTATTTTATTTCTGTTTATTTATTTATAGGTTTTGTCCGCATTTTTGTTGTCCCTGTAGTAAAAAGCGGGCTTGTGCCAGGATTAGGGACACGGACGCAGTTTAAATCCAAGCGAAGGCAGCTAAAAATCAGCCATAAGAAAGAGCCTCAGGGGAGATCGCGATTTGTTTGGAAGGGCTTGGCTGTGCTGCGGGCTTGTGAGTGCCTGGGGTTTCCTTTTCCTGAGCCCCACACAAGGTAGGACTCGGAGCTTCGGTCCTGTGGCTTAAAACGGGAGGGGAGAATGCAGGCGGGTCGTGGGAGGGTGTTGTGTAACTACATGGGATTTCTCTGCTTTGTGCAGTTTGAATTGTAAACACGTCTCCACGTAGTAGTCAGACGGGAAGGTTTATGGCTTTAGATTCTCGTAGTTCCACACCTCTTTTTCTGAGCTGGTTTTTTTTTCGGTGGGGCGGAGCGGGAGGAGGTTGGGTGTTTTTAAATACCGCCATGGTAATGTAGGGTGTAGGCTCTGTCTGCCCGTTATGGGCCAGAACAGTGTTCTGCCTCAGGTTCCTCCAAGGAATTTGTCACTAACAGCCAGCGTGGCTCTGCGTCAGTGGTTTATGGCAGCAGGATTGGTGCTTGGGCTGAGAGAGGGGCAGGGAGCGCTGCAGGTGGCAGGGGAATGCGTCAGGGAATACTGGGATCCCTCAGTGGGCGGAGAACATGTTTTTCTCTGAAACACAAAAAGCATCTGTTACACTGAACTGATGCTTATAGTACTTCAAATAAAATAATGTGGCCTTTATTTTTTGTATCCCCCCTGTCACTGTGACACTGTAGATAGCACAAGCAATAATAAGGAGCCCAGTGATTCCAGGGAATGAGCTTTTCATAACCTATGTTTTGACTGTAAATATTTATGACTTCTAGCACTGCCTCTCCCTGTTAGTACCTTCCTTCTGGGAGGGGCTGCTCTTCCTCTACCTGCTTTCAGACCCCTTCATCCTGATGTATTATTTCTTTCAGACCCCCTCATCCTGATATATTATTTATTTTTTCTTCAGATTAAGCCATAGTTTTTCTAAGTCAGTTAAAAGATGAGGGTGCTTTCTGTGATCTCATGTGACCATGCTTTTTTTGCTCTTTGCTTTTGGAGCATTTGAGAGATTCCATCAACTTTGTTTAAAATAAAAAAAAAAAAGCTTAGTTTCATTTAGCACTGAGAAGAAAGGAAATGTATGAGTTTGGAAAGGACAGCATCAGTGACAGATCACTGCTCTGCAGTTGTCCTCTCACAGCCCCAGTAACACAGCTTGGCTGGGTGGTGGGAAGTGGAGGGAGACCGGGGTTGGCAGTGGTTTCAAGTGCTAGATCTAGGCGTGACTGACTGCATCTCCAGATGAACAGCTCTGCAGGGTAAAATGTTGTCAAGACTACATGCACTGTTCCAAAATAGCCAAGAAGGCTTCATTATTAAATGCAGTAACTTTTTTTTTTGCATTTAATAAGGCTGTGGAAAACAGAAAATAGTCCTGTAAGCAGGTTTTCCCTTCTTACCCTTATTTCAGAGCAATCACAGGTCTCCTCAAAATCTTAGAATTGGCAGAACACGAGCTTGTTAAGAACCTTTAGTCACTGATCTTCAGTGAAAAGTGTAGAGCTTTTGAAATACTGTTGCTGTGCCTGGGAGCCTTGTCCTGCATCCCAGTCCCAACAGGCACAGTGGGTTCTGCATCCGGAGCTGGGATGCTCAGCTGCTGCTGTAGTACAAGTAATCTCAAAGTCCTTTATTTGTAAGTTTCCTGTCTTGCTCCTGCCCATGCATACCGCACTCATTGCTGCTGCTGGTGTTGAATAAATTTAATTCTGTCCAAGAACTGTGTATCTAACACTGCCTTACAAGAAGGTTATCAGGATGTTGTGTTGGGGCTTTTTTGTGTCTGTTACTTAATTTTTTAGGATGATTTTATTTTTTCCCACATTCTAGTAATGGCCACCTACACTTGCATCACTTGCCGTGTGGCTTTCAAGGATGGTGACATTCAGCGTGCCCACTACAAAACCGACTGGCACAGGTACAACCTGAAGCGTAAAGTTGCTGACATGCCTCCTGTCACTGCTGAGAATTTCCAGGAGAGAGTCCTGGCACAGAGAGCAGTAGCAGAGGAGCAGAACAAAATCACTGCCACATACTGCACAGTGTGCAGCAAGAGGTTCTCCACCTTCAATGCCTACGAGAATCACCTGAAGTCCAAGAAGCACCTGGAGCTGGAGAAGAAAGCTGTTCAAGCTGTCAGCAAGAAGGTGAAAATATTAAATGAGAAGAACCTGGAAAAGGGCCTGGCCCCAGAGAGCGTGAATAAAGATGAAATGAACACAGCTATTCAGCAAGCCATCAGAGCCCAGCCATCTTCATCTCCAAAGAAGACACCTCTACCTCCTAGTAATGCGAGTAGCTCTCCGGTTTCCAGGGAAAGCGCCAGCTTGTCACAGAGCAGAGAACGACCAGAAATACCTCCACGACTGCAGTGGTTTGAACAGCAAGCAAGGAAGCTGGCCAAGCAACAAGCAGAGGGAGAAGAGGATAATGAAGAAGGTAAGGCAGTAAACACACTGACAGAAGATGGCTTGGGGTAAGCTATGGTTTGAGCAAAAGCTTCCTCCTACTTCTGTAGCAGTGCAGCATTTTCCATCACAAAAGATCTTGCTGTTGATTAAATTTTCAGTTTAACAAAGGAATTAAGGTTGGCCTATGTTTGCAGTCAAGGACTCTGTGTTATGTCTGAACTGCCAGCTTTTCAGCTTACAGACAGACACTAATGCATGTAAAGGTTGAATATAAACAGTCGTACTCAGTATATATGAGTACTGTTTTCCACATAAAATTTCAAAGGAAGTTTCCTTTAAAGAAGGCTAATGTAACAGGTTACCCTGAAACTACTTCTGAAATGTAAATGAACAAAAATCCAGTTATGATCATTTGCTGTTGTCCCAACTCATTTTGTGATCTGTTGAAAGAAGGTGGGACTGTGGTTGTTTTTGTTTCCCTCTGCCCACCAAGGCCAGGGGAGAAAGTTTGCTCTTTAGCATGTGTGGCATCGCTTCTCAGCATGTTGATGTCTGTGTTAAAATCGGTTTAATAGTTGCCCCCCCAGTGGCCTGTTCCTGTGAATACAGCTCTGTGTTGGAGGTCAGCCTGGAAAGCAGACAGCTGAAAAGACCATAGGTTCAGAATTTCCAGAAAAGCATTATTTTTAACCTGGGTGCTTTCAGTGCTGTAGTTGACATTGCAGCTCCAAACGCATCTATTGGAGCAGTTGAATGGGGTGACTGAGCTGTAGCAAGGGGACAGGTATGAATGAGGTGGAACCTCATTCCAGCTTCTGAAACCCCTGTGTCATGTTACTGCATCTGTTGCAGCAGTTTTGTGCTCTTGAAATTTCAGTTGCAGTTCAGTGAACCTGTTCTATAGGAGACGAAACATTTACCTCTGAACATACATCTTAACACCTAAAGAAGAAGCCAACTTGCACCTGTCTAGTAATAATGTGTTAGTCATAAACTGTATTGCAAATATCTCAGTAGGTTTCTGAATGTTAATTTTCCTTTTAAGTGTGTGAATAGAAGTGTGTTTTCTCTCACTGCTGGAAATGAGTATTTTCCTGATGTTGCCACAGTTGTCTTGTTTTCAGTGAGCCATGCTTGTGTTCTTGTGCTGTGGTGAATTAAATTTAAGGCCTGGAAACAGCAGTAAAGTGTTAATAGTTGAGAAAATGGAGGGGGAAAAGTATCAGGTCTGCTGACGTTTTTTATGAGCAACCTTGTGCTTAGCCTTGCATCTTAAAAAAAATTTGTTTTACTGGTAATGGTAAATTCTTGCACCTGGAAGTGACTGTGTGACACTTAGCTGTAAGAACAGAAAATGCAGTATTTTCTATGATGGCTTTCTCTAACTTAATTGGGACTTAATTTGCTTGGGAAAAGTAATCATATAAAATAAATATTTTTTTTTTAACTTCCTTTAAAAGACTGGGAAGATATGGATTCTGATGAAGACATTGGCTCTGACGAAGAGATGGAAAGTGTGGAAGAAGAAGAGGAGGAGGAGGAACAACAGGCAGAGGCTGAAAGCATTCCTGCTGTTGGGGCCATACCAGTCACAGACTGCTTGTTCTGTCCCCATCACTCAAGATCTCTCACAAAAAATGTGGCACATATGACAAAAATACACAGCTTCTTTATTCCAGACATAGAATACCTTGTGGATCTCAGAGGACTAATCAAGTATCTTGGTATGACTAAATGTTCTCTAATTTTTTTATCAGGATAATTATATTCTGATAGTGCTTATTTTCATTTGGATATGACATCAAGTGGTTTGGTTTGGGTTGCTTTTTTTTTTTGTCTGAGTGCTGTCAGTATTTTGATCATGAGCGGGATCGCAGGCTTTCCAGGGAGAATGAGAAAACTTGGCTGAGCAAACATGGTCATGTACCTTGTAGGTCTCACATGGTTTTCTGATGCTGAGAAAGTTGTTCAGATAATGTGAAATCTGGGACAAAATTCTGTTGCTAAAGCATGCACATGAACTGTGTTGTCCTGCCAGTGAGTCACAAGTATTTGTCTCTGGTTTACAGTGGTTTTGAGAGAGCTAAAAGCTAGGAAAAAAAAATGTATCTTCCTTCAAGTCTAAAAAGAATGATGAGAATAAAATCATTTTGGAGTATTGGATAGAAAAATATATTGAAAGTGCAAAATTTATTATTGAGAATACTGAATGACCCATACCTTGTCACAAGAAGTCTTTAAATGCACAGACATGTCCCTGATGGGGCCATATGGTCAAGGCATAGGAACATCAGGACTATCCTGGAAATTAAGGGCTCGAGGCTCTTCTTCAGTCTCTTTGCCTGCAAGCTTGGATGGCTTTGTCACAGAAATGTTAATTACTGACCAGGGAGATTTTGTTCAGAACAATAGAAGTGCCAATGTTTTCTGCAGGAGAGAAAGTTGGCATTGGAAAAATCTGCATCTGGTGCAATGAAAAGGGGAAATCCTTCTACTCTACGGAAGCAGTCCAGGCTCACATGAACGATAAAAGCCACTGCAAACTCTTCACAGATGGAGATGCTGCCTTGGAATTTGCAGATTTCTATGATTTTAGGTGAGGACATTTCTCTTTGAGTGGGACACAGGTGGGGACAGACAAAAGGACAGTTAAATATTACATTAGAAACTATTATTAATTCTTAAAATTTAGTGGTGTTTTGTGTTCCAGTACTTACTTTGCACTGCTGGTTCCCCACTTTTTTAGGTAAGCATAATAACATGATTGGTTGTCTTCTGTGATCATTATTACCAGTCCTACATCAAAGTACATTTTGAATTCTGTTCTGTATGTTTGCTGTTACTGAATTTAAATTTCAGTGCACCAGCAAAGGCCATAAAAGGGCATAACTGTCTTTCCCTTGCCTTTTAGGCAAATTGTGGACTTCACACCTACTGCGGGTTTCTTACATAAGTTTTGTTAGGTAGCTGGAGTTGAGCAGGACTGCTGTGACTTAGAGGCCTCTTGTTGAACTTCCTACAACTTACCCTAAGCTGTGTTCATTTTGGTCAGAAATACCTCCTATTATGGTGACAGGTGGAGCTTCTGGGAGTACTCCTTCAGTAGCTGTGCAGAGCTGGTGACCTGCACTGTGGTTGCTTTTCACCATTAGTCACTGTAAAGTGTGCAGCAGCAGAATTGTGCTGAGTTGCAGAACAGGGTGGAGGAAAGGGGTTCCTTGTCTCCAGGCTCTCTTCAGGGCAGGGTGCTGCTGGGAGGAACTCTCAGACCAAGGCAGGTGAAACATGACAATGTTTGTACCTTGCTGTAGCTGTGCCTGGTGTGTCTGTGGCTGCTCTCCATGTACAAACCATATACTGGTGCTCTTCCACAGGAGCAGTTACCCTGATCATGAGGATGGGAAAGATGTGGAGGGTCCTGGAAAGCGCCCAGCAGAGAAAGAGTTGGATTATGATGATGACACCATGGAGCTGATCCTTCCTTCAGGTAGGCACAGGGTTTGTGTTACAACGTACTTCCTGTGCACTTCCATATCTGCCTCCAGTACCTGCAGCAGAGGCCGTTGTTGTGTTTTCCTTTGGGAAGGGAGAAGGCAATTTTGCATCTAAGTGTCTTTGGGGTTATGTCCTCCCATTATTGTTGCTGCCAAGTAGTTCAGCTTCTTCAGTATTGATGGATTTGTGGACCAGGGCAGTGAGTTGCTTTGCCCATTTTCTCTTTCTTATCATGTGACTCATGGTATACTCCAAGAGTTTCCATATTTGTTTGAGTGCAACTTGGAGAGGCTATAACTTAAGTTATCTGTGTAGGGGTTTTTGTAGACAGCCAACTCCTACCTAATTCAGTAAACTAATTCAGTCAATTAATTTATTTAAATAGCCTTTATTCTAGTTTAGTATTTGCACTCTCACTTGCTTTTTTTTGTTTGTTTGGTGGTTTTGTATGAGGGAACCTCAGCCCTTTCATTCTGAAAAGTGCTGCCGACTCTGCAGTTACACAAGTTTTCTTGAATGTTAGCAAGTGGCTTCACTGTTTACTTGAAACAGCATTGCCTCTCTTCTCATTCCACTAATTAAAATTTTCTTTTCTGATAATGCTTGTTTGTTATCTGAGCGAAGGCCCTCTTGAACAACAGCACATTTTGTGTTTTTTCTTCAAGTAGCTCTTACAGTAATTACATTGAGTTCCTAATAGTCCTAAAATTTTTAAGGTTCTGGATCCTCTAAAAGCATTTCTCATCATAGGGGTTTTGCATAGTTTTCACAACATGCTTGAGTACTCCATTTCAGAAGCTGTTTCATGATGGATAATAAGCTGTCCCCTCCTGTGCACAGGTGCCAGAGTAGGTCACCGTTCCTTGATGAGGTACTACAAGCAGCGTTTTGGTGTGACAAGAGATGTGGCTGTTGTGAAGAACAAGAAAGCTGTGGGCCGGGTGCTGCAGCAGTACCGAGCCTTGGGCTGGACGGGGCAGGCAGGTGAGTGACAGCAGGAGGGCTTTGCAGAGGACGAGGCTCTGGGATGTCAGCACTCTACAATTCCAGAGGTTGATTTCGCTTTACACGTGGTGTTTATGCACTAGTTTGTCTTCCACTCGGTTCATTTTAATTCCTGACATCCAGGCAGATACAGGAAGTTTGTCTCTAAAATCCAGTGCAGTTTCTGTGCAAACTTTTCATTCCATTGTTCGTGATATTTGGCGACTTGCTGAGATTTCTTGGTTTCTGCCTGTCCAAGCCACTGCTCTTGCTGTCTAATAATGTAACATAAGTCATGCTTTGACAGAATACTTTTCTCGTTGGGGAACAGTGGTGTGACCTATATCCACTTTAGAAATACAAGAATCATGCTTGGAATGCAAAACAACCTTTTGCCTTAATCACAGTCATGGGTATTTGTAGAGGGAACTGGCCTTTCCCCAGAGAAAAATGGAAAGAAGAGTGCCAGTGTGGGAAGGAAAACCTATAGGTACCTGCTGAAGTACGTGGGCAGATCAGCTGGTGTGCATACAGGTTGTAAGTAAGGTGACAGACATTGATTCCTCTCTCTTCCTTCTCTCTCCCTGCAGGGGCCATCTCTGCTCAGCAGCGTGACATGCAGTACCTGCAGAGGATGAAGTCAAAGTGGATGCTCAAGACAGGAATGAGTAATAATGCTACAAAGCAGATGCATTTCCGGATGCAAGTCAGATTCTGAGTTCCCAAGAGAGCTGCCTACAACTGGTTGTGGGAAGGGGGATTTAATGGTTTCTGGGTTGTGGATTCTCTTATTAAAATGGACTTGATACCTATCAAATGCTGATGTGTTTGCTGATGTGCCTTCCTCTGTAAAAAGAAGAACAGGAGGGAACTTGTCTCTTCTGAACGTTTGATGGGCCTAACTTAAAAATAAAATATCTTCAGTGGAATATGTGGCAGAGTAGTCATGGCTATGATTGAAGGTACATGCAGAGTCATGCAGGCCGTTTCTGGGGGGCAGTTGACATCTGCAAACTGGTTGAGGCCAAGAGGAGATCCTAGATCTAAATGCTTCAGATGGAGTGTATTGAATGTTTTCACTTGTGGATGCCAGACATATTAGCTGGGTGTTTTGGAGTTCTAGGTGGCACTAGTGAGGTGAAAATTTGAGAGCAGAGATTCATGGAAGGTTAAGTAATAATTGTTTGAAGAAATGCACTGATGGAAAACATAACTCCAAGACTAATACACTGCTCAGAAGCTGACTGTACTTACCTAATGCCAGCCCAGTGCTGGATTACTAATTTGCAGTGTAGTTGTTTTACACTGAACTTAACAAATTCTCATTTTCTAAAAAATGCTCAAAATTATCATAACATTTAGATGAGTGTCAATCAATATGTCAGATTTCCTGCTTAAAACTCTGAAGATGACAGCTTTTGTTGTTCCCACTGAGTACTGGTGTTTGGTTATCATTGTGCAGTGACCCAAGATATGCATTGGCTAGAACAGGTAGGCTCTCCCACTTAAACAGGTGATCTGTTGCAGGCTGGTGCAGAGAAAATCTGCATGTTAAAGAGCTGAGGCAACAGTGCTGTCTTGGTCCTGGTGGTGTAGATGTTAAAGGTTTCCATGACTTTACCAGCTGACCTTCCTGAAGGAGGTGGGCACTTCCACACAGAGCTGTGGGCTGGTTCGTGATGCCCCGAGTTGCAGTGTGCTGGACACTGAGCGTGTGCCACAGGAACAAGGCTGTTTCCTTGCCTGACAGTTCATTGGGAAGGCAGCTGGCTACAGCCAGGTTTCAGTTCTGTGTTTAAGATTGCTCTGGATTCCCGAGTAGTGGCTCTTACTGGCATGACTTTGATACAATTTTCTTTCTTGTGAATGGTGTGTGTGTGATATCACCGAGAATAGTAGGGAGAGACCTTGTCCATTAACACTGTATTTTGACTTCTTAAAATAGTTCTCTAGTTTCCCTAAGAGATAAGTTCAGAAAAAGCAGCACCATTGTCATGTCAGCACTTTTGAGAAAGCTGTGTATTTATGGGACTCTTATGAAAGTGATAATTTCACAGTGGAGGTGCGTGCTGTGTAGAGGTTTTTGTCTTGTGGATTTGTTTCTGGTGTTTTGCATAGTAATGATTTTTGGGTTTTTTAGGTTTTGGGTTTTGGGTTTTTTTACTGCCTTGGAAGTTTTTTTGCTGTTCCTGCTTTTACTGAGAAGGAGCAAGCTTGAGCAGTAATGGGGGCTACAGGTTTGGCACAGCATTTAGTAAATAAACTGGCTAATACATTTAAAATAGGTGTAGGTTTGAGTAAAGGGAAAACTGAAGCAGAGAGAATTTTCAAGAAAGGCTGTGCTCGCACCCAAAACCTTAAACTAAAGTTGGATAAATTAATGAGTACCTCCTTTTTCCTGATAGAGTTACTGCCATTGTATATCCCTAGCTGGATCTAGTGCACATTTGAATTTATTCTAGAGGGTTCACTCTGGGTTATTCACTCTGAAAGTTAGGAGTAAGACACCTGGTCTCAGCTATGTGACTCAAGCTATGTGAATCTTTAGATGCCATATCCCTTATTACAGTTGTGACATGGCCCAGCCTGTGATTGTGGTATGGATTTCTAGCACTGAGGATATACCTGCCCTGCTTGTCTTTGACAAGTCTCAACAGCTGGCCATTGGGAACTGCTTGAATCTTTTTCTTTGAAGTTAGAGAATACTATCAAAGGGTCTTGTGTTTTTGGATAAGTTAGATTGTCTTTACATATAAAGCAAAATAAAATGCCACAGAAATGCAGAAATAGAAGGGTTAAGACTCACTAACCTGAATATTGAAACCTGCAGAACTGGCTTTGAATACCAGAATAAGTCACCAGTGAGCATCAGGGCAGTATGCAGTCTTGAGCTTTTGGAAAACACTCATGGAATATACAAAACTTACATTAAGGACTAAATAATTACTCTGGAAGAGTCTTGGGAATAACCTAGTAAAATTGCGAAAATCTTAGTGGTAAGTGTTTAAGGAGTCTTGGCAGTGAAGGCAGAAATACAAGGAAATAATTGGTCCACAGACAAATTGCTTTGGGGCCATAAGGTTCAGGCTTAAGGTGCATGGAGGTTCCCTCCTCAACATGAAAGGGAACCAAAAGAAATTCCTGTTCTCTGTGCAGACTTGCTCAAAAAAGCCTGCTGTTTATGAAAAGATGGGGATTGCCTGAATTTCCTGAACAGTCTAGTTCAGAAAAAATGCCTATAAGTAAACATGAAAATTGGTAGTAATTTTGCAGGTCACAGGGAAGCGGAAGGAAGTAATTGGTATAATTTGCACCTATGATTCTGTCCTAGATATCTTGCTGCAGTTTAGTCAGAAGGAAATGGAAGAGAGGTGTGGTAACCTACTGGTATTTTACAGGAAGTTGTAATACTGTGGTGAAAATGGTTGCCTTGGAAAACCAGCAGAGGGCGTAGGAAAGCTTTTCCCACAATTGTGTTTACTATGAAAATAAATAAAGCCTAATAAGAGCGCATTCATGCAGAACAGAGGTAGGGTGAGACTGCAAAGCTCACCACTACCATGAGTTAAGATTAGAACCAGGCTTCTGTGAGATGAATTGCTATTAATATCTTCATGTAGGTCCTGGGAGAGCATTGCTGGCATAGGATGGCTGGAGCTAGGATGGGGATTGTCAGCAGAGTTCAGCGACAGTGCTACACTACAGTCTGCACAGCTTGTAGGTAATTCCAGCTATGTCAAAGTATTTGAGAGTATTTTTATTGAACACATTTCAGTGTTTAGTCTTTTACATCCCTGTACAAAGGATAGCTGAAGGCAATTTTTTGTTTCCTGAGGGAATTCCAAATTACAGTTGTTCCTATCAGGGAGCTATGTTTCCAGCTGTGATCCAGCCTTGCACTTATGCTCCCCTGCTCTAAACTTGCATTTTCTGGCTCTTATGATGAGAAGAAAGTAAAGTCTAGAGGCAACCAAGTAGATTTGAGACTGTCTCTGGGTATAGTGGGTACTCTGGAACAAGAATTTCCTGGTATGATTGTAATTCAGCGGGCATGCTGTTCCCAGAGCAGATGATCCCTTCTCAAGTGATGCATTCATTGTAGGAAAGGCTGGTAAGAAGCACAGCAACGGTACCTCATTTTGGACAAGGCTGGGGTTCTGCCTTCCTGTCCATCCATTAACAGCTGGGTATTGAAGTGACCCCAGTGCTGCATCAGGCACTGCAGAAGGAAGCAGCAGAATGAAAGAATTGGTGAAGCTAGTGGAGCACGTCTGTACATCTGCCATATCCTTTTGGAAGTAGTTCTTCTGTTTTGTACACTTAAGTTACCTAAAATCAACCCAAATGCTACTAGAGGGAGAGGCACGTTCCTGTTGTCTTGCTCGGAATGAGAGAGAAGCATATGGGATGTAGCGGGGCAGAGACACGGGAGGCTCAGAAATGTAAAACAAATGAACAGCTAATTATGCTGAAACTGCAAGTCAATAAGTATTTAAAATAAGCAGCCCCTTTAAGAGTCCACTATTGATCCCTAATTGGTTTCTTCAAGGCAAACATGACATATAAAGGTGACATGTAAAGGTGTTGGACTGCTGCCCAGCTAACATGTGATGCTTGAGGGGCATCTCAGGGAGATCCTCCACTGCAACTCTTAAGAGTTACTTTTGATCTATTAAAACTGAGGCATCTTGTGCTAATGGGCTTCATCTGCTCAGGGCTTTGGGCATCTTCCTCTACTCTGTTGGCTTAGTGCTCCTGGTGGGACACTGCACTGCTGGGACTCAAGTGGGTTTATACTGTCATGACCTACAATGGATGGGAGGCAATAGATAACCTTTAGGACACATCTGACTGAAAACTAAAAATACATCTTAAACTCCTTGAATCTTAATGTTTTATTGCTTTAATCCAACAGTCTATCGTGCTGCAGCTGCAGAATAGCAGTCAGCAGAGTATCATCAAATCCTCAGCAGCTGGTGGAGCCTGGGTATTTAAGATAGCCATCTAAAGGCACTTCTGACCCAGAGGAAATTTCTGTTGTCTCCCACTGCATCCCAAACTGTGTAAGTTGCAGCAGCCAGGCACTTCAGGAGCGATAGAAGTGGTGAGAGGACACCTGTAACTGGTTTTGTGTTAAGGATTTCTGCATATTTAGTGTACCAGACTGAAAGGCAGAGTGATAAATCCTAGCTGGGACAGAAGGGGAATCAGAATCACTCTGAAAGTACTTCCCAGTGTAAAGTTGCGCGACTCTTCCCAAAAACAAAAAGCGATCCGTAAGCAGGTTTTTTTAATAATGACATTACCAAGCATGTATGTCTTCATACAGTTCTCTGATGCAAGGAAAAGGGTCATCTAACACTGAGACATATTTTCTGTCATTCCTTACACTTGATGTGTTGCAATCTTATTTGTTTTTCCCTTTACTGTATTCATGTATCAACTTTATATTTGGCAGCAATTTACAGTGATAAATTCCATAACCTTTCATATGAAAGTAAGAGGCTTGCTCCTCCTGCATTGTGTTAATAGGCAAAAGGGAATGTGTACCAGGACTCAGAAGAACTGCATATTCACATCATCAGATAACCTCATATCTTAATATTGCTTTCCTGAAGGATCTTCAGGAAACAGGTCTGGGTAGGAATGACTGGCAATCAATAACCTGAATAACAGACATAGCAGCAGCAAATGCCATTGATTACAGAAGGGGAAAAGGAAAATCTTTACATTTTGTATGAGCTCTAGAGGCAACAAAGAATAACCTGATGTTTTACAAAATGAAATTTGTAGCAAGATACACTTCTCCTTGGAACACTTCTTTGTTTATTCTGCCAGCTCAATAAGAACTTTATTTAAAGCATGCCCAGAAGACCCAGCTAGAAGTTTACAAAACTGAGTGGCTCAGTAAATAGTCAAAAGCCCGACAGAAGTTGCATTTCTGCAACAAATGGGTAAACCAAGCACCTCAGATGCGTAAGAGCAGTGTAGCAGGATAACCTGTTCCTCAGCTCTGGGGACATTTTCCAGCAAGCTGGAGTGGAAGGAGTCTTCCTGAGCATACTCCCTGTGTCACATGGGCTGCAGTGCTCCAGAGCTTTCAGTCTCTGCAGCACAGTCACATCAGGCTCTGCAACACCTGGAGATGCAGCCCTCAACACCAGCTGAAGCCCGAGTGTGCTGTCCATGCCTCAGCTTCCTCTGTTATTTGTGGTTCTTTTAAGCTAGAAAAGAGGGCATGCTTGTAAACCTCAGGGCCAATTTGCCTTGCATTGCTCCACCTCAACCCAATTCCCCCATGCAAAAACATTTCCACATTTCCTACCCCTGCTAATGCTGTTAATGGTTTGCAAGGTTTATACAGTCATCTGCAGATATGTTGGCTTCTCTTTTTCTGGCTTGGGTAGCTTTTCACCCTTAAATTTCTGCACTTTTCAGTCATGAAAGCAGCCTGGCTTTCCTGGGCAAGATCTGTATTTGGTCTTTCACTGTTCTGCTGCACTAAGACTAATGCCTTAACAGGTAGGGCAGCTGTGTGTTTGTTCACGATATATACACTGAAAATCTTGTTAAAATATTCACTGAGGTGTTCCAGAATCCAGATATTTTCTGACATCTTTCACAGGAGCAGTCATACCTAATTTACTTAATTCCTTGCAATCATGGTGTTTCAGTAGATCCTGCCATTCAAGTGCCATATTTTAACTAAACTATACTGTGCAGGCTTTCAAAATATGGCATTTCAAAATGAAGAATTTTTTCAAGGGTTTTTTTCCCAGTAAGTACTAAGCATTACCAACTGATACTACCTTAAACTGGCCATAGGCCAACAATAATCCCAGACTGTTACTTTTACTCTAATAATGTGTTACGTTGATCCCCCATGCAAGTAAATGACTGGTAAATGGCATTGTCTTTCTTCATCTTCAGTACAGGACATGTGGCAGTTGCCTCTGCTTTCCAGCCAGTGGAAGGTTCATTGTCCCACAGAGAAGTGACCTGGGAGGTGCGGAGCTGTGTCCATCACCCTTGGGTATTTGAGAGTTTGGCCAACAGGTGTCGATAGAAGCCCCGTAATTCATTGTAGAGTCTGTCTTGGTTTCCTTCCTTGTCTGCTGGACTCAGCCATGCCTGACATAGCTGCATGAGAGAGCACGTTATGCTTAGGTTTGTCCTTGACTCTTTGCCACCTAAAGCCGTCGTGGTTCTTTCTGCAACACAGTTCCTGACAGAAAAATGGCCTTTTATAGGAAAGGGGAGGAGCAGTACAATCATGGCACAGTCTCATAGCCATTTACAGAGTACAGAGAGGATTAGGTGGCTCTGCTGTGCCCACACAGTTCTCTAGCAAGGGCTATCAGGAATTAATCAGCAGGATCTAATGCAACATCTCGCCTTGCCCAGGGTCTGGGCACTTTTATTGAGTTGTAATGTCAAGCAGAGAGTCCTCTCCTGAGGGCAGATGCTTTTCAGACAGCTGACCAGAACTGACTTGAAGGTTTAAGTGCTTGCAGGAGGGTGTCCCCTTCTTAATTAATAGGCCAGCTGTTCAAATTCTTGTTACTAGGCAGCTAAATATAGAAATCAGCCAGATGCCTTTGAAGTTTTATTTTAAATGACTTGGTCTTTTGGCCCCATGAATCATCCATTTCTTCTGTACTGTGGCATAGCTCCAGTAAGCAATCCCAGCACAGCCATTAAGAATAGCTGAGGTACTTTGGGCAGGATTACAGCCAAAGCTGTACGTGCATTCTGAAATTACTCAGGGTGAGGAATCAGTGCCAGAAACTGCAGTCAGCCCACCTTGAACATTTATCATGTCCCAACAGCGAGATCACCCCGACTCAGAAGGTCACGAAGCATTGAATCATTTGGAAATCCACCTGTTCTTTCCATGGTTAGATACCCTTGCACTGTGTCCTTGTTTTGCTGCTGTTCCTCTTGTTTCTGGGTCATCTCAAGCTGGCTAGGAGCTCTCAGAGTTCAGTAGAGTAGCCCCAAATCCATGCTTTGTTCCTTGACACCAGCCCTCAATTAGGAATTTGAGCTGTGAGTAAAGCAAAAGAAGCCCCTTGGTAACTCTAGCAAACAACCCAAGGAACTCTGATAGCAAAATAACTTTTTACACGGTATTCTTCCTGCAGCTTGTGTCAGCAGGAGCAGATCACAGCTCCCATGCTCACCTAAGCTAGGCATTCCAGCATGAAGGCTCCTGAACTTCCAAGCCCATTTATTTGCCTGTGACGGCAGCAGGTATTAACAGAAATCAGTCAAGCAGAGAGAATAAATAAATCCTCTGTTATTCTGTATAATATTTTACTGGCTCACTGACTGTGGGGAAATAATCCCCTTCTGACTGGCTAGGTTGTTTGATGTCCAGTGGCAAGTGCAAGAAATGGCCGTGCCTAGGACTGAAAGTCATACAGATGCATTAAATCATGTTTCAGGAGCATCCAGGTAAACTGTTCCCCACCTGCCCACATGGTCAGCAGCTCTTATGAACAGTTTTACCATAGGTCTTTCAAACCTTCACACACAAAAAAAAAAGTCCTAAGTGGTTGCCTTGATGTACTTAATCAGATCCCTCTCAGTGTTTTTGTGTAAAAACAACATTATGAGAGCAGTTTATGGGCTTTCTTCCCTCCTCAGCATTCCATTCCTGCTGAGACCTTTCACGCACCTTTAATAAATCTTTGCTTCTCAGGGTTTTACTGTGTACCAGTTGTATCTTAAATGCTTGTGGGGTCTGCTTGTGTGACCAAGGCATTCATTCCTATTAGATACTATCTCAGAGGGAATCTCTTGAGAATTCTGAATATATGCACCTTTATCTTCCCTGTTTTAATTCATGAGTCACCTAACAGCACCTCTCAAGGTTATCAGAGCAACAAATGAAAACTGCAGCACAGCTCAAAGGGTTTGGAGGAAAAGAATAAAGTAGTATGATAAGGGGGAAAGGTTTTGTGCAGTCCAAGACCTCTGCATACCGAATGTGTAAAAGTTTGCAGCCTGCAATAAAGGAATCTCAGTGGACTTTTAGGGGATAATATTTACAGAGTAGTTATTTAATGTTTTAAAAGTCCATTGAAGAACCAGGTGAGCTATTCTTATAAACTAACCAAATGCTTCATAAAAATATGAAATATAGCCACTTCAGCATTTTCCAGATATGGAATTGGTGACTGGTTCTCAAGTAGATGGAATTTATTTGATTTAGTTCCATTTTAACTTTTTTGCTTGTCTTGTTTTTTTTGGTCGTGTACACAGGGCTTTTACTTTTTTCTCTGTGCTGTGCTACAATTAATGATTTTTTGGGGCCATTGAAGACTAAACCAGAATTCCTGCATTAATGTGACAGCATCAATTTATGAATGAGTAGCCAGCAGGTTTTGAAAGGCCATCTTCCTCCTTGGCCAAGGTGATGATACTGCAAAGAGCCTCAGCATTCCTGCACATCTGTTCATCTTCCCTTCTGACATGCCTGATCTGGAGTACAAATACAGATCAAGGTTACAGCATGAAAGAGGTAAATATACCCAGACAGAAGGAAATCTTGCAGTAGGAACCAAGGTCTCTTTTACAGCATGGAGAGCCTCACAATATTGGGGATGTTCTCCCACAAAACTTAGCTTTTCATAAGGGCTCTGACTCCAGCTGATGTTTTGGCATAACATAATTTGCGTTATTTACAAACAGGATTTTAGTTGTTCAGTTTCTTTGGCTAACATGGGATGTGTTACCACCTGATTGCTTTCCTCTTCCTGCTGTCTGATGTCTGCATGTCCTGAATTTTGAGACTAAAATACAGAGAAATTCTGCTGATTCAGTCATCGGATCAGGCCCCCCAGGCAGTGATCTCTAAGCTTCCTTCCAGCAATATCTCCTATCCAGTCACCTGTGGAAGAGACTCATCTTTGCAAGGACCCAGCACATTCAGAATGGCTTCAAACAGGACAAACCATTGAATGTGTTTTTTTCTGTCAATGGAGACAAAACTTGCTTTCTTACATCCAGATGTTTGTTCCAGTTTTGACCAGAGGTGAAGAACTTTATAGATAGTACACCAGCCTGATCAGAAATGCAAACCATTGTCCACATCCAATAGCAAACACGCAAATTGCCTTGGAGTCAAATATGGCCCACACTAGCAACAAGAGGACAGGGCAGGCCATTACTTCTTGTGATACACTTGCTGTAGTACATCTATTAAAAAGCAAAACCATGTCTGATGCAGGGATAAGTTGCCTCCAGAAGGAAACCACCACAATGTGAACCTCAGCCAGCTGACTGGAAGCAACTCACTCCAGCTACTGGGAGTGTAAGAGCTCCTGTGCTCTACCTTGACAGCTTTCACCGCAATCCAGCTTTTATCACAGCCCGTTACACTGCAGTGTCTGCCCGAGAGGGGAAATGCTGTCTCCTGCAGCCCTGGGGAAAACCTGGTGTACCCTGTGGAGTTAAGGGGCCTGCATAGGAGATCCCACCTCTGCTTCCAACCTGGCATGTGCATTGAGAGTCCAGTGGAGGCTGCGGCCTAATGCTCAATCTGTTTGGTCTCAGTTTGCCGTGGTGACCCAGGCCGCCCGGTGAGCCTGGTAGGCGACATTGCTTCTGTCCTCCCACATGGACACCCACCAGGTGCGACAGTCCTATTGGAGGGGTGAAGTAAAAGCAAGCCAGATGGTCGCTCTAGGGACGCCGAAGCTATCCCATAGAGCTTAGTCCAGCGAGCCCCGATGGGCTGGCAGAGTCAGGCTGTTACATTGCAGCGGCGGAGGCAAAGGACGAAGGAGGCGCTCTCTTATGTTGCATAATCCATGTCTTTATTTCCCTGCCCCATGCAGGGGAACAGGGAGGCATGAAGGGGAGCAACTTGGAGCTTGGCCCCCGGGCGAAGCCCGGGGCACCAGCCTTACAGAAAGGCCCAGGAATGGCGATGGAATGGCGCCGACTGGCCGTTGCAGTGGGAAGTTATACAGGGGGAGGAGAGTGGGAGGTACAACAATACAACCAATAAGGAGAAGACATACAATGACAAGTAGCCAATAATAACATATAAGAGGAGGAACTTATTTGAACAAACCAATGAGGAACACAACAGAACAGAACTTTCTAGACATTAATCGAATAGTCAATAACCTTATTATTAAACATAAGTCCACCTAACCGATAAGAGACTCAAAGGCTAAGAGGGTTCTGGAAACAGGGAGGAGATGAGCCTTGGAGTGACACCCAGTGGGTGGAGAGGGAAAACCCTTGTCCCCTCCTCGGATCCGCCCTCGGAGGCGGAACCCAAGGCCGGAAAATCCACCCACTAGATGACCCCCCTGATGTACAGCCCAAAATGGGCTGACACACCGCAGCATCAGTTCTTCGTGCTGAAAGGAGAAAAGAACGGAACTGACTTCCCTAAACCTGTGCTTGGAAACAGCACTGAGTCATGAGCAAATATTTTGAGAAAGGAAATTGTTCCCTCAGAGCCCGGAGGTAAGCAGGTAAATAAAAAAGAGAATGGGGCAAAAGATGCAAAGAAAGACTCACGGCTGGAAAATAACAAGTCTGTGCACTGTGGTAAAGACCACTTCACCTTTTTCATCCAAGGCAATTGCATTTCTGCCTAGCAGATGTACACAGCCAAGATTTCTGGCCATTCACACGGCCTGTTGTAGCTCCACTTACAGACCAAACTATTTGCCACCATAACAGAAAACCAGTCTTTGATAAATAGTGTCACTATGGGTGTTTCAGAAAACGTGGACACCATGGCAAACATGGACAGTCTGGCAAGCAGTGCCAGCAGGACTCCTGAAGACACAGTCTCTCCTCTGTTCCCTCTGCTTTCACTAGGCTATTTGCCCTGGAACTTCTTCCAGCTTTCCCTTGCATGGGTGATGAACTGGGCAGATGGCATGTGGGGGCATGTGGATAAAGAGTTCCACATTTGTTAGGAGCAGTCTTGTTGCCTTTCCCTGAGCTGGTACTTCACTCAGGCTGAATGCTTCTAATGTTAGCTCAGGCACCATATGGGTGGGAAGTGTGGAGTCTTCCTGCAGGGACCTGGAGGAACATGCCTTAGGTGGCTCATGTGTTCCCTCTGGCACCTGCTCTGTGGGACCCTCCACAGCCATGAAGCTCTCTCCCCACTGCTGCCCCCGCACTCTCCTCTTGCTTTCACACACCATGTCTCCATCTGCCCCACTCCACTTCTGCTCCTCCAGCCCATCCACAGCCACGCTTCTGCTCCAGCTCAGTGGCAAGCCCCCAGGATTTTCAGCCAAGAGAAAACAAGGTTTAGCCTTTGCATTCCAAGCAGAGCTGCGTGCAAGGTCAGAGAAATAACAAACTGGACTTCGTGGTTCAAATTGAATAGTCATAACTTCTCTGTAATCTTAAAGGAAATTGCAGCACACCTTCCCAGCCTCCCAGCTGAAATGCAACAGCTTCTAAATTTGATGCCAGCTCACAGCTGTCCTTTTTATTTTTTTATCTCCTTTCAGTAGTCATCTTCTCTGATTAAATAGGAGTCAACAGTGTCGCTGTGTGAGATGTAGATAGCTCAGTAGTAGAGCATATGCTGATTCACCTAGGCTTGCTTTTTATTTGGCTCCTAATGGCAGAAGCCCAACTCATCAGCATACAGAGCTCTATTTCCAGTATTCATGACCTGGGGTTTTTATCTCACTTGGAGCCACATTCTGTAAGTTAATGTGAACCTTAAAATGGTCTATACTGAGAATATGGCCCTGTAAATCAAAACCTTTTTTGCATATTATTAGCTTGGTTAAACAACCTTAAAGGAGTTAATGACTGAATGGAGGAGCAGTATGCAGACCATCAACAGTGACGCTGATCCAGATGATCAGCATGAATTATTTTTGAATGGGAATTGTGCTAAATACCTGATCAGAATAGGCAGAGTATTGTGGACTGAGTGCTTAGGTCTTCCCTTTTGCCAATGCCATTTAATTTGTACTGCACTTGTGATTCTTGATGGTATCTTCTGTTATCTGAGCAGATAAGAAGGCTCCATACTCAGTTGTAGAGCTTTATCTGCTACCTAAACTTTTTCTCTGCAACATTTCTAGAGATGTAGGACAGTATGGGGACTTTTTTTGGGAAGCAGAAACCAAGAAGTACTGGAGAAATTACTCCATCCAGCATAGGACTTGGTTCTCCTTAAGATCTACAGGAAGTCCCCTCAAGCCCACTAAACAGTTTCCTCCTCTATGGTCTGGGCTGAAGTCAAGAACAAAAGCCCAAGACATTTTGCAGCACTTCAGCAGTATTTTGCTTACTGATGGCTGCTTTGGCAGGTAAACATCCCTGGGAGAGTAACAGATAATGAGGAATGGCAAGAGAGATGACCATTCATAAATGGGGCTAAATTAGTCAGAAGAATCAGCCTCACATAGTGAATTACATGAGATATGCATTTATGTGGAAAGTCTGATTTTTACAAGCCCACCAGCTTAACATGCAATTGGAGGCATGCCACAGCAAGGGAGAGGAACATTATTTTTCTTGCTATAGTCTACTTTAAAGTGCATTGGTAATGCATCTTGAATGATGAGTCCAAACTTCAGGTTTTGATTGTTCTCCTTTTTAATGGGAAGAACTCCATGCTCTTGTCTTAATGTAATAATTCATCCTGTTGAACTTTGTATGTTTTGAAAAACATCACTGCGGTACTGGAAGAGAGTCAATCCTTTCAAAAGAGAGACTACAAAAGATTGCTTTAATCTTTCTCACATCACTATAGAGGCTAATAAAAGTTGATATTGCACAGACCAAAGATGTCCCTGGTGCAGTTCCCTGTCTTGGTGGTGCTGGGTTCGAGGTGTGTACTGGCACTAGTGGCTCTGCAGCACCTTCTCCACTCCCCAAATCATACTTTTTAAATTAGGAGAAAAGAGGAATATGGCAAAAAATTTGCGAGAACCCTTTATAATATGCTCATGCATAGTTGGATTAATTTCTTTCATTTTACAGGACACTGGAAAAAAGAGCCATGAAGAACAGAAGAGGCTCCAGTGCCACAGAAGCAGGTTTTCATAGGAATTATGAGTCTTATCTCAGTCCCAGCTGTATGGAATAACAAACTCTCCTCTACAGCAAAGGTGGCAAACCCAACTCTCATCTGCTTCCTCCAGTAGGGACCTCTAGGGTGCATATGAATTGTATTTTTGAGCTTCTCTGCAGAGAAGGAAGCAAGAGCTTTTATTAACTGTCCCTCACTCCCTGCTGCCCCAAAGATAATAATTTTCTTACTACAGTCTACTTGAAAGTGCTTTGGTATTGCAGCTTGAATGATGCATCCAAAATTCAGGTTTTGGTTGTTTTTCTTTTTAGTGGGAAGATCTCCATGCTCTCATCTTAACGGACTAATCTGTCTGCACACATAACTGCAGGGCTGGACTTGCAGGTCACCCAAGTAACCGTCTCTGTTGATATGGGGTGTGGTGGACATTGTCTACCTGGATTTTTCCAAGGTTTTCAGTATGGTTTCCCACAGCCACCTCCTGTGGTGGGCTGTGTGGTGGGTGGGGATCCCTCTGATGGGCTGCACACAGAGGAGGGTGGGAAAGAGCTTCTTTTCAGACTGGCAGCCTGTCACACATAGGGTCCCCCAGGGATCAATATTGAGCCCAACACTGTTTAATATCTTCAAAAGTGATCTGGAAGATGGGATCAAGTGTATTCTGATGAAGTCCGACAATGAAATCAAACTGAGAGGGGAAGTGGACGCTTCCAGAGAGCCACGATGCAGGAAGGCCTGGATAGGCTGTAAGAGTGACCTGATAAGAGCCTCATGAAATTCAACAAGGACAAGAGTAAGATCTTGCACGTGGGAGAACATAACCCTGGGGTGCAGCACAGGCTGAGATCTACCTGGCTAGGGAGCTGCGCAGTGGGAATGGACCTGGGGGTCCTGGTGAACAAGTTCAGCATGAGTGAGCACTATGCTGCTGAGGCGAAGCAAGCTCCTGGGATGCTGGGTTGCATCAACAAGGACACCACCAGCAGAGTTAAAGAACTTTGTCATTGTCCTACTCTACTCAGCCCTTGTCAGGCCACACTTGGAATACTGTGTTTGGTTTTGGTCCTCGCTATGCAAGAAGATGTGGACAGGATGGAGAGGGTCCTAAGAAGGGCCACATGTGCCATGTGAGGAAAGGCTGAGAGTTGGGTTTGTTCAGCCTTGAGGAAAGAAGGCTCAGGGGAGACTTTATCACTGTGTTCCAGGATTTACAGGGGGGCTACAAAGAAGATAGAGACTCTCTTTTTTCAGGAGTCACGTGGAAAACACAAGAGGTAATGGGTACATGTCACTCCTGGGGACATTCCAATTGGACACAAAAGGAACATTTTTCATTATGAGAACAATCAACCATTGGAATAATCCCCTCAAGAAAGCAGTGGATTCCCCAACACTGGACACTTTTAAGGTCCAGCTGGACAGAGTGCTGGGTTGTCTTGTCTAGACTGTGCTTTTGCCAAGGAAATTTGGACCAGATGATCCTTGAGGTCCCTTCCAACCTGGTATTTTATGATTCTGTGAAGATACTGATGTTTTCCCGGAGCTGAAACAGTCCATGAATCTTCAGCTTTAAGGAGCAGCTAAGGAGCGGCCTCCACTCTCTTCCCTCCCTACCCCCCTGCCCTCCCAAAGCTCTAAGAGCTGACCACATCAGTTTTGCCAGCTTTCCTCCTCAGTCCTAAAGTTTGTTACAGGAAATGGCATAATCTCTAAGGTAAGGTCAGACTCCACAAGACATTGAAGGAGAGAACAGTATTAATGGAAAACCTTTTAAAAGCCTCAAGGCTTTAAACTTTGGCAGCACTGCTCTGTGGGTACCACAAAAAAGCTGAGGAATTGTTTGTATAAATAACATTCAATTTTTGTATATAACTTTGGTTCATTTTTCCTTATCCTATTCCCAAATTAGCATTGCCAGATTGTCACTAGCCTTCCTTCCCTAGCATCCCGCAAGACTTGAGCATCACTAGACTCCNGAGTCAAAAGTTTCCCAGAGAGTTGGCAGCTTTCTCCATGGATAGAGATCAAAATACACCCTGTCCAGGGGGGTCACACGGCTTAAAACAGGCAGAGGAATGTCCTCTGCATTTTGGATATCAACATCCGGTTGTCTTTGCCTTCAGCTTCTTAGGTGTACTTCTTTCATACACTTTTCTTGTTTTCTTTTCAAGAAAGTGAGTTCCCCTGTAGCTGCTCAGCACAGATTTCCTTTCCCCCAGCCCAATAGTTCAGGCTACAGCCCAATAGTTTATCCTACAAGCAGGTTACATCTCCAAGGACAAGTTCTTGGAGGTTTCTAAGGCTAGTTTTCTAAGGCCAACTGCTTGTGCAAGTATAGATTTTACAGAAGTTAATCTGGCAAGTAAAACAAGGAATAAGAGTAAATGGGCTTCATAGTCAGATTGTGCAATGAAAAGATGTTCTTGCACTTTATAAGTGTTTTAACAGTATGGATTTTTTTATTTTCCTTTCTTTAAAGAGTTCTGATTTCTCATCTGATAACAAAACAATGTTTGATCCTCTCTGTGTATTCATCACCATGGTACCAAAGTGCCTTACAGAGAAATAAGGCAGGTGGTTGGCAGTCTTTTCCTTGAGACTTTCAACAGAAGTGGCCCTTGAAGGATTTTGACAACCTGCCCATGTCAACCCATTAGTATTATTAGTATTACATTGGCATGTATGCATCAGTGAAACAAACCCAAGGATTTCTGAGCTGCCTGGATGCCATTGTAACAGATGTCTGGGAATAGGAAAATAGCCCAGAAGGCATTTCTGCATGCAGTAGTGCTGCTAGTTGAAACAAACCTGAAAGCGTTTGTTCACCCTGAAGACATTATCAGATGATTTAGAGGATAGAACTATCACTGATAATGTGGCCAAGTTAGTGAAGCACTAAATTCTTGGCAATTTCAGAGATAGGTTTTGAATGTCTTGGGCTGAGCTTGTTACTTACTGAAGAGATTAGCATGGATCTATTGCAGTCTCAATGAGACTGCCCATCTTCCTCAAGGGAACGAGTTCCTTTGGACTGGCAGACAGGACACACAGCAACATGGGGAAGTACACATCTACATTCATGTAAGTCCATAACAACAGGCCAGAAATGGAGCCTCCAACAACAGATAGGAACACTTTTTAATCAAAAATAACTTTTCTAGTTCTTCTCCTTTACCACACCTTCCCACCCTCCGCCCACACCCCCTGCCAGCTTTTCCAGTGGCTTCTGGGGTGCTGTGTAATCAGTACACAGAATTTATGTAACTCTTCCCATTCTGCTAATTCCAGTTGATGGCAGATACATGTAACAACTGCATTCAAAGAGAGGATTCTGTAATTTATTTTCTGAAAGAAGAACACTTTCTTTCTGCTTTGTGCTCATCTGGCTGAAGGTAGACCTTGAGCTTAAAGGTATTTTTATCATTGTCCTCACCTTTCCACCCTACAGGAGTTTTTCTTCCCAGAAGCCACAGTGCAGATAAAGTGCCACGAGATTAAATCTAATGACAGTTCAGTTTCCAGAAGGTGGAAACAGTTCAGTTTCCAGAAGGTGGATATACTGCTATGGTGGAAACAACAATTAGTCAGGGGAGAAATATGCACATGTTCATCTGCACGGTACCTTTTTTTAGTTAAGCAGTATTAATACAGATGTAAGCAGATGCAAGGGAGCAAATACTGTGGATAAAGAAAATATCTGGCCTGAAAATTACCCTTTCAAGTAAAAACACCAAATAATCAGATATTTGGACAGCAGATTATATTACTCCCTCACCATTAACATGCATTAAATGGTAGAAAATCATTTTTACCTGATCTGCTATGAAACATGGTGAGAAAAGAATTAGGAAAACAGAAAAGCATCATCTTAAATTTTCAGAGAATTCTTTAAAACCTTAACACCATGTCAGGCAATATTACAGATAGCTGAGTTGCATCTCACAAACATGTCTTAAGGTTTCATTTTCCATATGTCATTTTGCAACAGCTGGCATGTTGGGTTTTTTCTTTTTTTCTCCCTTACTAATACAAAATCCTTGAGTGGGTTGGCTGTGAATTCCCGTCTTTCTAAGCAAAAAGCATCCAATTCTGCACTTTTTTTCCACATTTTGAAGAGCTAGACATGAGACACAGTGGGGAACTGAGCTGAGAGAATTAATTTCGGCATCTGATGGGGATCTGAGTTATGGTGAAATCTGGGTGGTCCTGTGCAGAGATGAACATCAACAATATCCCTTCATTAAACGGTGCTTCTCCTTTTCTGAAAAGAAAGAAGATAATAGATTCATGAACACACAAGTTACTGTCGATCTCAGGACACTGAGAATTTCCATCCTCCCCATGCCTATCAACAAGGAGGGTGACCCAGGAGCTGGGCAGAAGAACAGTGGGAAATCAGACAGGTTTCTAGCAGAATTCCTAACAAATTCCAGCGAAATAATGTACTCTACAGAAATTATTTCTAGCTGAAATAATAGGCAAATCTGATAAAAGCATGTCTGTCTCTGAGCACACCTAGCTGGACTTGTTTATGGTCTAGCAGCTCTTAATTGTCTCCCGTCCTTGCAACCATCTTGCACATATCAGCATATCTCCTCCTTTTATTTATTTGTCAATAATTTTGTTGTTCTTGTTTTAGCTCTGTGGGCACTGTGCAAATGATGGAAATCAGACTGGGTATCCCAACTTTAGCTGAATAAAGACTTACAGGGAAAAAGTGAAGACAGTAAATTTGCTTCAGTGGAGACACACAAGCTTGGCACCACGCAGGTAGGGCAATTGTAAAAATTAGCATTCCAGATCCCGAGGAAGAAGTTAACAAATATATTAAATGATCCAAAATACTAAGGAATGAAACCAATATTTGAAAATGATGGGAGGGGGAGAAGAAGGGAGCCTGCTCCAATACCCAAAGTAGGTTCACTTTGACAAGTGCTAATCTGGTGAGTAGTAAACACAATCATATTTCTAAAAAAGAATTTTGAAAGGTTGATTGTCATATATGAAATTAGGTGATTGGCTTTTGCATATAAAAATCATCTTATGACCAAGTTAATAGTTATTAAAGTTGTTAAGATAGTTAATTGTTAAATACCTTTTAATTATGAAGTTTCCATTACTCTCTGTAAATTCATGTCCCACTGCAGCAAATGCTCCACTGGTGAAAGAAACTTTTGATGTACCTCAAAATCCACCAATCATACTGGGCCATGGGGCTGGACAGTGGGGAATTCTGGGAAGGGCCAAGGGGGTATAAAGGACTAGCCTCCACAGGGGCCCACCCCTTTTTCCATCTGGCCGAGCTCCTGGGCACAACTGCTTGCTCCCCCGGTGCTGGGTAAGGGCGGAGGGTCAAGGGCCTATCTCTGTTCAGAGACCTTTATTTTATTTTAAGAGAATTTTGCCTCAGATTATCTGAGGTTAATCCAGCACTGAAGATTTCTGCCGTGGGCACATAGCCAGTTTGGTTTCAAGGGTCTCCGATCCTGCAATCCCGGAGTTTTTCTACTATTTTAAGAATTCAGACGCTGTTATTTTTCCAAATTATTTTTCTTGTAATAAACAATTTTTTTTTATTAAAACAAGAGTTGTCCTTATTCCTGACATTGATGAACATCACAGAAATGTAAGCTTCTTGGTTACTTAGAAACAGCTTAGTGATTCAGAGCCATTTCTTAAACCTGTCTTTGCTTTATGCAGTCCCTCCAATGCAGGTAATAGAAGAATGATTCAGTCTATCTGACACAGACTATCAAGGTCTGTTCTTACCCCCGTTCCTCCCCATCTCCTTCATTTCCTTCTCTGAAGCAATGTATTTGTGAATCCTGGACTGGATCCCAGCCAGGAATATCTGAAAATGCAGTCTCATATTGCCTAAATCCATAAAGAGGAAACTATTCAGACAACTGATGCACCTTCAGGGCAGAACATTAAATTGATCCTTTGGCAAGGAACACCATGTGTAACTTTACACAGCAATTCCCATAAATACTACAAAGATTATCAGCCAAAGCATAGGTTATCTTGAGCTGTGGTTGTCTTTTAGGAGCAGCTATGAGAACAGTTTGTACTGTATGCAGGTACTTGTCCAGTCTATATGTTCCCCCCAGCCCACCACCCTGAAATCTGTGCCTTGAGAGCTGGTGACTCTGCCTCATCGTGCATATCCAAGGTGACTGCCCTACTGGAGCATGGCAAATTACCCAGTGGAAATGGCACCATTGGGTAGTCAGAAGGGAATGGCTCAGATATTCTCCTGACATAACTGACTGGAAGGGAAGTAGCTGTTGCTTCCTACGTCTCCCATTATTTTCTTCTAAGTGTTGAAGGACCTCAGGGGAAGTTGCGCGGGGTCTTCTGGGGCAGCCTGAGCCTTGATGTCCTTCCTGCATTTTCTCAGCTGAGGACACTGGAACGCTGTGTGTTCCAGCTCCCCCTTTTCAGTCCCTAGAGGTTTTCAGTCAGCTTGCATCTCTGGGTCAGCACTATATGCAGCTGTGTGTACATGTAGAGTTGCATATGTATTCACACACACATTGCAGGTCTGAGTTACAGTTTGAACTACAGACCAAACTAAGCCATTTTCTGAGTTGCCTCCATCTTTCTGCAGAAAGTTACTGTTCCCTAACCATTTTGCTTGTAATTTAAATCTAGTGTATATAAGCTTTGAAAAGAGCATTTTCCATAATTTTTTAAAGAAGGTCTTATTACATTATCATATATTATTAGTACTTTTCCCTGTGAACCCTTCTGGCTGCCACTGTGCGTGATTTCATGGAATGAGAGTTTTCCTCTCCGAGAAACATAAACAAGACTCTTCAGGTTTTTCAGCATAATATTTGTGACCCTCTATTCTAATGCACATTCAAGCCTCTTGGCCCCTCTTTGGGGCCTTAACTGGTTACCTGTTAAGCCATAGAGTAGCCTTAAGAAATTCACTCTGATGAAACATTCTTTGTGGTCAGGATGAGTTAAGTGTTTGTTTTAACTCTGGATGCAGGGTACATTTTTGTGTATGCTTGGCTAATTTTTCACTTGTCTTTAAGTTATTTACCAGGCAACAATGGCACAAAATGTCGTCATCCGTATCAACATCTGCTGGTATTGAAACAGTCCTCTCAGCAGATGCCTCCAGACTGGTATATGGTGGCATAGCTGCAGTGAAATTCTTAGGATTCAATGACTTGAGAAGGGAGTTAGAAAGGTTGCCTCAGTTCATATGCATCTCTCTAGGGATGCATAAACCCCAAGAGATGTAGAAATTTGGATCAAATTCAGTGTGGCAACTGAGGTTCTCGTGATCAGGAATCTAGCTGGCACATTACGAAATCCTTCAATACAGGCTTTCAGTTTTGAGTGGGCTGGTGATATCTGCATTTTCAAATTCCTGCTAACTTTTGAAATCAGGAATAACATCACTCTGAAATTCCACCTCCAGAGAGCTACCCGATTTCTCCACAAGTACAGCATGAAGGATGAGTATGCCTTTCCTATTCCGACTGATTCATCCTTCCTTAACACAAGGCTCTGAAGGAGTTAAATTCTCAGTCTAGTAAAGATTGTGGTCTTGCCAATCTTCTTTTTTTCTTTTTTTTTAAGGTGCCAGACATAAAAATAAAGAAGATGTATCAGCACACTTCCTTAGAAGCTGAGCTTCCTGATTAAGAATAAATGCAGGATATACAGTGTATTTCATGCTGAAATGCATTCCCTTCTAGAATTTCATGAATACAATTAGCCATTAGCAAGACCTCCACACACACAGGACTCAGATCAGGAAATAATAGAAACAGCCACATACTGTTAAAATGTGGAGAGGGACAAAGCCACAAAACAAGAGCCAACTGTTATGTTAGTATTGTCCTGATACTGGTCCATGTCTGTCTCTAGTCAGGCGGAGAAGAGGGAATGAGTGATCATGTTGTCATCATCAAAATGCCCAGCAGGAGCTACAGTGCAGTGTGTTTGTGCTCTTTATCACTGTGCAGCGATGATGGCTGATCCTGGAATGCTGCATTTCACCACTTTAGTCCAGGATACCCATATGTCACTGCTTTTTGGGAGCACCTCAAACATCCATGAATTAGAATGATTTTAGTGACAGGAAATTCTTTCATCGTTTTGATGTCCAGCTACTTAAAATACCAGTGACAAACGTGAGCACTCAAGTGTGAAAATTAATTTGAAAGTTCCCTACATTTGGTGCTGCTTGGGGCCATCTCAATGTACAGGAACGTGTTCTGGTTTTTTCTTTAGTGATTTCTTTTCCCCTGCAACTTTTTCCTTGTTGGGTGTGGGAAGGACTACTATTGGATTGGCAAGTACAGCATGTACATGAGTGCCTGATTCTACTCTCTGCATCTTTACACCCGGGGTGTGTAGAGAACCTGGCTGCTACCAGGTTTAAGGTATCTTTCAGTGCTTGGGGTTAGCTTGGGGTTACCTGAATCTGGTGCTTTGAGGAAAGTCTCTCTATGTACTTTTTACATTCTATTGAGTGAATTGCAATGTTTTCCATTTTAATGTGTTACACAAATAATCACTGTATCTTCCAGCAGTACTTGCAGATATTTCTGACACCCTGGTGAGGAGACAGGTTCTATGGTGTCAAGGCTAAAATGAGTAGATACATGTTGGATTTGTGTCTCTGGAGGTAGCGTCATACCTTGGACTGAGTATTGTAAAAGGAAAGATATGAATTTTTGTCCAGAACATGATGTGAAACATCCACTCTGCTTATTTCAGGTTCAAAGTGGATAGTTTCAGAGGAGTTCCTGATATAAAAAGAAATGTGTACAACTCTCCCTTCCTGAATGACAAAGAAACATCTCCCCACATAATTTAGGGGTTTTTTTTTTAAATCAGGAATGCCTTTTATTGTCTGTGTTTTGTGTTTTAGTGCTACAGCTGGTTCTTATGGCTGAGGGTTTTTTCTTCTCCCACTGAGTCTAATTTCCTCAAAACTGAAACAAATCATATAACTCTCTCCATGGTCATGCTGCAATGATGTTGTCAGATTTATTTTTGTCTTCTCTTGTACAAGCCATATTAAATAGGGGCTATTATAAGGTTTTTCAATTTAGACTTAATTGGCAATCTGAAGCCTACCATTTCTTTGTCATTCATCACAATGACTTTAAAGTGTACTCTGCCTAAATTCTGGATCCAGTAAATGAGGAACAGAGTATAGCTCTAGGAAAAGAAAGAAACCTAAGGAGGAAAGTAAAACATCTAGGTAGAACCTGATTGAGATCCAGCCACGTTCCTATGTTGAGGCAAGGATGGGAAGTTTGTTCCCTAGTAATAAATTGCAATGCTCAGTTCTAAAGAAAATCTCTGGTGGACAGATGATCTGAAACCATATTGTAAATGTCTGGGAGAGTTTGTAGCATGTATTGAGAATGGACACAGAAACATGTGGCTGAGCAGGACCTTAAAGTAACCATATGTTCTCAATGTGTCTTTTCTTTCTGCTTTCCTTGGTGAATGGGATTATCTGTTTTCACATCCTAGTTACACTCGAGAGAGTATTTGTGCCAGCTGAGCTAGGAAGGCTGTATCCAGGCTAGTCGTGCCATGCCAATGCTCACTAGAAAAAGCATCAAACAGGATACAAAGTCCTCTCTGGAATGTCTGTTTCTGAACTGAGCTTGAGCCTTTTTTTTCCCCCAGAACTGCCCCTTCCTTGCTTTTCTGTCTCCTTTCAGAGCTGGATGCTCTGTGTCCCATACTAGCTCCTACTTGGATCGCAAGCCTTTGACTCTTAATTTTCATTCTGATGCTCTCTTCATAAGATTAAATGCAGAGCTCAAGGCCACTGTGTAAAGCAATCACGTTTGCATCTTGAACGGGCACATCTTCTTTAAATGTTCATGATATTGTACAAACATGCATAGCACTAAAATTGTCTGCCTCTCTCCTGTCTCCCAACATCAATACGTAAGAGACCAGAAAAAGATACAGTTTTTCTAAAATTTACAGTTATAACTGAAGTTTACTTCAATACCTTAGTTGTCTTGATCTCTACTTGGTTTATTTAATCGATCCTAACATCAGCTCTCTCTGAGGATTTCTGAAAAAAAAAAAAAAAAAAAATTTTAATGTTTTACTGTATGACCTTAAGGCTCAGACACTTATTTACAGACTCTTTTTTCACATTTTTTGGCAAGCAGATTTTGCATTAGTTTGCTCAAAACCTGAAAGCAGCATCAAGGATTAGAGAAATCTAAAATTCATCACCTACAGCTCCTCAAGTGTGAATTTAATATGAGAGAAAGCTGACAGTATTATTGCTGCCAGGGTATATGGCTCTGAAACTATTCAGCAGGGCCAGAATGAATTAAGTTTATATTTGAAAAGATCGCCTATTGACAAAAATGCAACAGCTCATTTCTCAAGGGAAAATCAAACCCATTCTTTTCCAGGAATCACATACAGAGCTTTGGAAAGCATTTATTTTACAAATAAAACCAGGCATATTGCTTCCTCTCTGTGCTGCACTCATCAACTCATATAGTATTCTAATAGATTTAACAAGAGGCACCAGTAAAACCATGGTTTGACCAGAGCAAATTATTTATCATGAATATTTACAAACTAGATTAATTTAGTCTCCTTCCTCTCAAAGTGAATGGTTTCCCTCTGGGGGTGTTTCATCCATTGTTAACCATGAAAAAGCCACCTCTGAGGATGGCGTTGAGTGACCAACTCCATCAGAGTCACATCCAGAGAGTTGTCCATCACACTGCTACTCCTACTTCCTCCTATTGCTCTTGGAGCAGTTGCAGTAATGCACTTGAGATTTTATTATCTGAACTATGGGATCAGATATAATTAATGTGAAATTGTTTGTTTCCTGGCAGGATGATGCCACGTCTCGGGATGTGGGTAAACTGATCATGATGATGGTCTCTCCCTTTGGGTGAAGAAAACTTGGAAGAAAAGCTGAGGAAGCCACACATGCTTTTATTTCTTCAGTAAATTGTGGCAATGTAAAGCCAGGTAGCAGAGAGAGTTACAGATCTTAAACTAATAATATTGATTTTCCTTTCTGAATACACAGCCCCACTACAAAATATTGCTCTGAGAAAAATATTAGACATCTGCTAAGCTGTGCTTAATGGAAGTATTCATGTTACTCTTAGACTGAATTAAACAGGGTGACATATAGCAAATACATAGGAATAGTCATATGATTTACTAATTTTCACCATCACTACAGTTATTCTTGTAATCTTACATACTGAAATTGCAGAGCTTTAGCAGAGGCCCTAACACTCTCTTAAGCTTTTAGAAGTTACTCTTGTATGTTTCAGAGAGCATGTTTACGTAATGAGTTTTTAGACAGATACGTAGATATAGATTCCTGTCCATACTTCTGTAGATAAAAGTATTTTTTGCATTTTAAAGAAACTGGATGGGAAAAAAAGAATTTAATAAAAGAAGGCCCAATTTCTTTCTCCATTTGAGGAAACATGGTCAGGATCTAATGAGCTGTAATATGGGGAAGGGTAACTACTGATCAAAGCAGCTGTAAAATTACATGTAAGCCAGGGAACAGTTTCAAGGACTCGGATATCTTTCATCTTCTTTTATCATCTCTGGGTATGCTGAGGAGTATCCAGAAGGGCACACTCTCAAGAGAGCCCGTTTGCTGATGACACAAACTGGGAAGAGTGGCTGGCACACCAGAAGATTGTGTTGCCAGAGGGATCTGGGCAGGCTGGAGAAATGGGCTGATGGGAACATCTCTAAGTTCAACAAGGAGAAGTGTAAAGTCCTGCACCTGGGAAGGAGCAGCCCCAGGCACCAATATAGGCTGGGGGGTGCCCGGCTGAAAAGATGCTTTGCAGCACAGGACCTGGGTCAAACACAAGCCAGCAGTGCGTCCTTGCCCCTGGGGCAGCTAATGGTATCCTGGGCTGCATCAGGAAAAGTGTTGCCAGCAGGTCCAGGGAAGTGATCCTCCCCCTCTGCTTAGCACTGGGGAGGCCTCACCTTGTGTGCTCTGTCCAGGTCTGGGGATCCTCAGTACAAGAGGTCCTAAGGGAGACTGAGGAGAATTTAATGAAGGACCACAATTATGACAAAGGGACTGGACTATCTCTCTATAAGGAAAAATTGAGGGAGCTGTGACTGTTCAGCCTGGAAAATAGAAGGTTCAGGGGGATTTACCAGTGTAGGAAGTATCCAAAGGGAGGGTGCAAAGAGGACAGAGCCAGGCTCTCTTCAGTGGTGCCCAGTGAGAGAACCAGAGGCAATGGGCACATACTAAAATACAGGAGGTTCCCTCTGAACATCAGGAAACACTTTTTCACTGTGAGGGTGACCAAGCACTGACACAGATTGTCCAGGGGGTTTGTCGAGTCTCCATCCTTGGAGATACTCAGAAGCTATCTGGACATAGTCTTGGGCAACCAGCTCTGGGTGTCCCTTGCTTGAGCAGCAGGGATTTGACCAAATGACCTCCAGAGGACCCTTCCAACCTCAGCCATTTAGTGATTCTGTGAGAATCACAGGCCAGGCTGACGCAGTTAGGATTACAAAACAGTCCCTTGGTTTCCATCTCATTTGAGCAAATGAATTCTGCTTGGGGGCCCATCGAGGGAGGCAGAATGGGAGGTAGGAGGAGATCTAAGACTGCATAAATATCTGTGTGTTCCAGATACTAAATCACCTGGTTCTTGGAATGAGAATGAAAAGTGTAGGAACCTGTGAGAGGTCAAAATTACTGCCATCAGCTCTAAAGGGAGACAAAAAGAACTGGGTAGAGCCTACCCACTCTGACTGCTGAGACTATACCTTCTCATGTGGGTGGTTCCATGAGATCAGATGCCACTTCTCTACACCTTCCCAAACAGCACTGTTGGAGTGCTTGAATGATCCCCTGGGGCTCATTGACTTCAGACTGGCCATTTTTTCACTATATTGACTATGAAAGCATATTAAAGGAAGCAGCAAGTGCCAGAGAAAAGAGAGACTTGTGGGTCATGCTGTAGAAGCAGCAGCAGAGAAGGAGGCAGCAGCTCATAGAACTTAAACAGAAGATAAGGGAGATACAAGATTTTTTTTAATTAAAAATCCCCAGTGTTTGCCCAGGAAAAACCTTCATGCTCATCTGAAACCATATTTAACAACAACAGATTTCAAAGGGTTGGTGGTACAGGGGTTTAATGAAAAAGATCCTGCAAACATGTGAGAAGACCTTTTTCAGTGAGATGATTAAAAGGAGTAAAATGAGGAGAAAAAGAAGTTTTTTAATTTTGCTACAGATTTTCACTGCTCTGCACCTTGTTCTGCTCAGTTTGGGCTTAGATGTCTGATTTGAACTCCATTTCCATACTAATTTCCAGTTCTCCTACAAATGGGAGAAAACTTCCCAGGTGAAAGACTTATGAATGCAGAGTACAAGCCAAGCCTACCCCAGTCCTTGCTGCCTGTGTAAAATGCTGCCAGGCCAGAATGGGAGCTTTTATATCCAAGTCTTTCAATATAAATCTGTCAAATGGGAAGAACTCACCCTTGCACTTTGACATACCAAGATATATATTTCAATTAGGACAAACTTTGACAGTAGAACATTATTCTAGCATTAGTAACTGTTGTACCTTTGGTGTAACATGAGAAGATATTGCTAGTCATAACATGAAAGTTCCACAAGTCTTTCTCTAACTGGCAGAAGAGAAAGCATGCCAGGTTTTGCAGCCCATGAATTCTGGGAGAGGAGTGACAAGAATTGGAGAGGGCCTATGAACTGCCTATGGCAATTACAAGATTAAATGGAGACACATGTCTTAGTTCTATATAGATTTTATCAGTGTACAGAATAGCCCATCAGACTGCATTTTCCACATTTTCACCAATTTTACACATCTTTTTGCAATTAACACATGGTTCAAAGACTGGAATAAAAAATCATTGATACTTTACGTTTATGTCATCTGGCATTCATCCATAATTTCTCCCTGAATTATTCCATATTGTCTGGGAACAGCATTTGACCACAGCAGTCTTCAAAGGGTTAGTCCTGCAGGAGCCTTGTAAAGCACATCCTGCAAACTCTTACATGGATAGTCCTGGTTTAGTCATATGATGATTAACAAGGAGAGCTGATCCAAAACAATTGAAGTAATATAATGTCTTTTTAATTATTTCATGCTGCTAGGCTGAAATACATGAGTTTGTGGAACTCCGTGGTGTAATGCCTAAGAGTTGGGTGTCCATCCAACACCACAGGATCTTCAGCACTCCACCCAGCCTCGTTACACGAGTGCAGGAAAACCTCTTCTACCTATAAGGGACCCTTCCACAAAACTAGTGTCTAAGGATGCAGGAGCAATGAAAGATGCAATTTTTCTTAATGTCAGTAACATTGAGATTTTCAATGTATATTAGATTTAGAGAAATTCTATATTGATACCAAATCTTAATTTATACTTTTTCTACTGAACTTAGGTTTCTTATGAATTATAGTGATCCAGGTGATCTGATATTCCTAAGCCTATTGAGTCCTATTTTTTCTGCCAGTATTAAAAAAAATCATGAAAAGGAAGACAAAGGGGACCATTCTTAGAAAAGCATCTACTCATTGAAATAGTGGCAAAATTTAGCTTTTAAAAAAGAAATAAAGGTTATTTATGCATTATTGAATATTGTTCTCATTATTATAACACCGTATTCCTACAAGCAGTAAAGAATTTCTGGAATGTAAAATTTTGATATTATGACGGTGGTTTGTTAGTACTTAGCTAAAAGTTATGGCACATATAAACAGGACCAATCCTACATCTGCCATGTACCATTGAAACTCAAGGTTTATGAAAGTACACTGAGTGATATCAACCTCTGGCAGAGCATTACTGATGTGAATGTCTGCCTCAGATTGTCTGGCACAGCAGCAAAACACTGGGCTGAGGCTCAGCCCAAAGTCCATTGTACAGCTCTGCTGAAATTACTTGCAAGAAATGATAATGTGCAGCTGCACAGTCACTCTTTTGTACACCAGCTTAGCATTGTGAAACAGGGCATTCCCAAGGGATGTACAGAAGTATTTGTGCAATTGTGAGACACATTGCTTAGGTTTAATCTAGATGTACAATGAAGCCAAGGTATAAAACATGCAAAGAGATCCTCGTAGATGTGGCAAAACTGTGTTTTGTGAGCAAAAGCTATGGCTCTGTCTACAATGCAGGTAATGCACTCTGAGCTGATGGAATATTTCTAGCCATATAGACTGTGCTGTCTCACGTGGCAAGCAGTGGTTACATCACCTCACAGACTGGTGCTGACAGTGTGGGGCAGGTATACAAGGTGACTAGGACTAACCTGATTGCCTATCAGGATGAGCCATGGGTGATATCTTCGCTGTCCTGTATGTCTGGTTTCCTTTGCAAAGACCCGGGAGTGCAGGCAGGAAGGCAAATGCAGCACAGAACCAGTAACACCTTGATCTGAACAAACACTGGACCAAGATCTGTGAGACACAAGAGTAAGAAATGCAAACAGTGAGACTGAAAAATTAGGGCTAATTTTAGCTGACACTAAGACATTTTCCATCAGGTGTGCGCTTAGGTTTCTTGAAAGGTTGAACAAAAACAACACAAAGGATGCTCTCTCATTGCCAGTTTGGGTTAAGTAACAGTAACTCCAGTGCCTCTGCCTGAGGTAAGTCATGCCTCTTATTACTCACTGTGTATGAGAAGGTTTAAATTACTTCAGTGAAAGTATTGGGCAGAAGGTTTAAAATTAAACAAAAAGAAATGCTTTTTTACACATGACTACACTGTAGATTTCAATAATGCTGCTTGGTGTCAGCTCAAAACTGCAAACGGGTTGATGAGAGCCTTGGAAAATCCATGAGGGCATTAGAAGCTGTCAGCTCTAGAAACCCTTAAACAAACCTTAAACAGCTCACAGAAATTGGGAAACTGCAACAGAGGCATATACAGGGACTTTGCATTAGTTTATATATGTCTTGTTTTTATGGTTAGAGTCAGAGCATTGAGCTAAACGAGCCTCTAAGGGTGTCTGAGATGTATTTGTTCACATCTGTGAGTACCAAAGCAGACACATAAAATGGATGTTGAGAGGTTACCATAGGCAGTTTTCTTACCTGTATATATTCAGCATGCTTTTTTCCTAGTTTGTAATTTAAAAACTCGGTTAAGGAGAATATCACTTGCCTGAGAGCCATTTAGAATCTTTAGTCTTACTCTTACCAGGAAAGATTTCCCAGAGAACTGATTTGCAGTATCTTCCTGCAGAATATCACTTGAATACTGCTGGACCTTCATAGAACCCATTCAAAACAAACACCCACACTGACTGTGCACCTCAGTAGTCTCTCCGTCTCTCTTTGCAGTGTGGGTTGTGCCTGTTCTGTTCTAGACTCATCTACATCATGATTTTTAATTTGCTAAGATGAATGTCATGACCACCACCATCAAAAGCCTTTCTAAAGTAAAATAATACAATAGCAATTGCTTTTCCTTTGTCTGCAGCATCTGTTAGCCATCATAGAATAAAAGTGGATTATTCTGATAGAATCTATTCTCAAACACACACGCGCGTGCACACAGAAAATTACATTGTTTTTTACTCTCTGCATGTTATCCTCCGGGAAATCTGATATTTCCTTGTTCCATTACTTCTGTCTTCAGAAACAGAAGCTTTGCTGATTGGTTGCATTTCCTTCCTGTCTTTTTAAATCTCTCAACATGTTTATTCTTCCCATTGGATGAAATGCCATCTATTATCCAAAAATTGTCAAAAGTGACTTTTAATAGCTCTGAAATTTCTTCAGCCAATTCAGGATGTGTCCTAGGACACAAAGGTGTCATCCTTGCTTTAGCACTGACCACTCCACTAACCAAGCTAATTAATAGTAGTAAGTCAATCAGCCATCTGATGATGGAGGAGGTCCATGGAACCACACTGAGGTTCATTTATCTGTAGACTGGGGAATATCAAACAGAGGGTACTTTGGAAATGCCACCATTGCACCTTTAACTTTCAAAATGTGCACTCTGCTGTTCTGATCATCTGTGCTCTGTGCAGCATCTGCAGTTACAAGTGATTCTTTCCATATGGTGAAAGTTCTGGAAATTGACAGGCTAATTTGTACAACCAGAATGTACTCATATAAATAAGATTACACTAGGATCTTGGGGGCAAGGGGAATTTGCAAGGCCATATGTCTTAATTTCTGTGCCAGATACAATGACTTTAATCCACTGCAATTGTATGTGCTTTGCCCAGGAAAATGATACTCTTCATATCTTATTCTCTCTGCTGCATTTCTGAACTTCTCAGACAATGAGAATGCTCATCTGTACTTGAATAAAATCTCATCTATTGTGTTAGTCTCCATCCTTGCTTGCTAGATTACTTAGCATGCCACAAAAACAGGCATTTATAGTGTTTGCGCCTTACCTATAGCATTTGCCAATGAAGATAATGCCAATTTCAAAATTGGGGTGATTTTTGGTCTAATTTTTTTGGTAGAAAACAATCATAGTTTTGTGTCTCTTAAATAATTTCTATAAAGAAAAAAAAAAAAGAACAAGACAGACAAGTCAGCTGGCCGCAAACAGTATTTGAGTTACAATAATGAATTGTGAAGGCACAAGCTAGGAGTTGTGAGACTGTTTGGACTGAGCATGTTAGATATAGGAGAACAATTCTTTGATTCCATCGAGATCTCACTGTAAGTCCCCTCCTGATAGCTGAGCAGATGTATGCAGATATTCGACTGTTAGGTTTGACAGGAAAGGGAATGCAAACTGACTACTGAACTCTACAAGTACTGAGCATAACATAATTTTGGACACTGTCAGTGTCCCTATTAAAAATCTGACAGTATCGTTGAAGTCAATGTAGGATTTGTGATTTATTTTCCATCAAACATACAGGTGAAAAAGTCTTCACAAAGTCAGTTTTGACAGTGAGTGTAAAAGCATCTGAAGTGAAGACTGTCAAGATGACTGAAACCCTCTGTAAATCACTGCTTTGGACACTTTTCCCTCCAGCTGGACACCTTCAGAAACTCCTCAGCTTGAAAGAATTATTTGGTCAACTTGTTTCCAAACCCTATTTCTTTTTTTTCAGTGTAGCTGCAAATACAGTAAACTCAAGCAGAGTGAAATGAACTGGCACTTCAGATTAATGTCAACATCTGTGTGAAAATACTTCCCATCATTGGATAGCACTATTAGCTATATCTAGTTTATTTGGATAGCTACATTTAGTACTGCAGACTTCTCTTCATTGCAGCTGCAGGCTATTAACCTAGAACATGACCTCGTTTAGTTATTACTTAAGGCAGTAATAGTAGTGGTACAGATTACAATGAAGATCCCTTGAGAAAAAGTACAGTAATTAAACTCTATGTCACTCGAATTTTTCATGTCCTATAATGAAGCCGGTGTATTAATGAAAAATAAATGAATAAATATGGAGGAATAATGTGGAAACACTTAGCTAAAGGAACCTCATTTTTTTTGATTGACTTCTCTCCCAAGTATCAAAGATGAGATTAAAGGAGTGGTGCGTGGGGGCAATAACAAGAGCAAACTCATACTAGAATGACTTAGGAAAGCAAATCTAATGCTTTAGGGCACAAGCTGAACACCCTTGCAACTAGGATTTGAACATAAATTTCAGGTAGGCTTGACCCAGTATGGAAATAGGCCATGTGAATTTTCTTTGAAAGATAATTACAGACCATTGCCAGAGGCAGGACATTTCATCATTTAGACTCTTGATCTTTTCTGGCTTGTTGAAACCTATGTTCCTATGAACATCTGAAGTTACCACAGGCTTCTGTTCATTTACTTGCCTTGGAATCCCACAGGGATTTTCATGCTGCAGTTTCATGTTTATTCAGAACGCAGTATCAAATTTGATAAAAATTCAATAATGGCATTCAATTGGACAAGAATGTATGTGTGATTTTTTTTGTTTGTTTGATATCAAAGTTACTAGTGAATGTATATGGCCATGAGAAGATAAAGTACATAAACAGGCAGAAAGATCAGTTAGATGGACTGCTGAATTTTGTTCCCAGGACCTACAGCTTTACAGTGCTAATTAAGGTTAGCTGGTAACTTCTCATATCAGCTGTGTAACATTGCAAATTGGGTGTGCTTTGCAAGAGAACCTTTCTGATTAAAGATGGTAAAACTCCTTTTCCCTATGATTCAGAGGAACATGACCCAGACATAAAAAGATAAAGATCACTGAATATTACTTTTTACTTTGGACAAAATCATCTAACTCACCCCACTCTCTGAATGATTCATTGCAATATTATCAACAGAGAGCTGGGAATGCATATTATAAATAAAGGACAGACCAATTTCAAAAGAGGTGATGCTATCTGGAGAAGCATCTATGAGAAGAGATACAGGGATGAAATTTAAGGTAACATATTCAAATATCTTTCTTCAGATTTTAATTAAACACACAGGCTTATCTTTCAAGTAGTCCTATGTTTCCAGCACTTGGCTAAAAAGAGCTAGGGGCCTCTGGGACATGCAGAATTTGAAAAGCTCACGGCCAGTCATGGAAGCTTTATAAAGGCTGCCCTATTTCACCTGAAGACAGACACAGCTGGCCATGCATATTCATGCATTTTAATTCAATAGAAGGTCACAATTAGTTTATAGTATGCAAAATTTAAGGATTTTCCCCTTCCTCTCTTGAGTGTAAAAGGCACATCCTTACTGTAAATGATGAAAAAAGCCTTTGAGTTAATCCTAAGGCATCCTACAGACTGATTGCTTTGCAAGTATCCCTCATCTACTATAGCAGGTGAGAAAAAAACCAAGCAGCCGTCTAAGGTATAATGCTTCCATCCTGCATCATGCCTCCATAAATATATAACACAGCCAGAGCAGCCTGTGGCAGCCTTTCAAACCAGTGAGAGAGGGTACCCATTGCTTTAGTGTATGCTGGCCAAAAGCCACTTTCTTTCCTGCAATGGGGAAACTTGGAAAAAGAACACGTTTCTAGTTAATTCTGTACCTTTCACATCTCAACATGATTTGCTACTTCCCAAATACTTAGGATGGCTCCCTGAGAAGAGATGCCCTGCAGGGTCCTTTTACCCTTGGCAGCACAGTTCTTCAAGATGCCATGCTGCTATTTGTGGCTTCCTACCGCAGCTGCACATCAAATATACAAAGCAGCAGCCAGGCACGCTTTGGCAGCGGGAATAAAATTATAATGTGAGGACTGGAAGAGAAGTTACTTATTTTTTATTGTTCTGGTAAGAAATTAGTAATCAAATGTACAGAAGAAAGTAATTGCTTGCTGTTCTAAGCAATTGTTCCAGAAAGAAGTGTTTGTTACTGGGAGAACAAGGGTCAAGTTCACTAATTGTACATTCATGATTAGCAATAGGCTTAATCTAGGAACATTTTGAGGTTGTATACAGGATCTCTTCATCCAATTTAGCATTTCCCATGTATCTGTTTCTCCACCATCAGCACCCCAAATAACAGAGGGAGACAAGAAACTGTGACAAAACAGAAGTGGAAGTGCTAATGCTTTAGTTCTTGAGAAGTCTAGAGAAATAGTGAGAGGCTGAGATGCACTTAAATGCAGTCTGACTTTGCCCCACTCCTATTTCTGAGGTGATCGATTAAACTTTTATCTAATTGCATGCACATTTGGTGCCATTTTGAATGCCCTTAGGTATCCTGCCTGATCTCCAGACTTCCAGATGCCACCCTAGAAAGGCATGGATTTCCTACAGGTCCCATGGCATACCTGCAACCTCGGTGTGACTGCAATGATAGCTTGCATCCCGAGGACACAGATTTCAGATGAGAACACTTAAAGTTTTCACTGAAGTGTCTGCCACTGAAGCTGAAGCCACTCCCATCCCAGCGCCTCCACAATGTCCAGTATAACTCAGGCAAGTTATATTTTGCAGTTTTAGCAGCCAGGGATTGTTCAAACTGGTTGCAGGACAAACCTGCACTCTATCCTTTTCCTGCAGCCGTTCTTCAAAAGGGTCACATGTCAATAGCACATGCCTTCATCTCTGCAGGAGATTTTATTCAATTGAGTGTTCAGGTTCAAGTTTGCAGTAAGCTCAAGGGCCTTGCAAACTCTAAGCATGAAGCTACATCTGTAAATGAGAATACTCATCCCTTTTCTTCCTGTAGTGAACACAGTGTGCAGTGAAGGAAGCAGGTATCTCACGGATTTGTGCTCCACCCTTTGTGTACTTGGTGTGTTGGGATGTCATGTGAATGAGAGACAGTGACCCTTGCCACAGGCCAGCCCTGGGTTCTACTGCACTGCAGGCATTTCTGTGGTTCCCTTTTCTGTCCCTGCCCTGTCCTACCTTGCTTGCAAAGAATCACAGAGCCATAAATAAACAATCTTTCCTAAAAACTATCCTGCACTTTGCACAAACCCCTACTCAACATCCACCTCCAGGAATCACCTCCTAATAAGGTACAGAAAATCCTACATTTCCTTTAGTATAGATTTCAGACCTTGATTAAACACTCAGGAGCTTCCACCAACAATTTTCTTTTCCTTTCCCACACCAGATAACATGGTCCTGAATTACCTCGCATTTTTTGCAAGGTAAAAATGACCCTTTTCAGAGGAAGAAAATGAACTAAAAAATCCCTAAATAACAGACTTAGCCAACATCTCAGTCACCTGGCAGGAATCTGGGATCAGTGAGGACAGAGTATTTGCTGTTTCCCCTTTAAGAAGCACAAAAGACATCACTTCTGGTTTATATAATTTTCCAAAACAAGTCCTTCTGAAACAAGATTATTTAATTAGCAAATACAGTGGATTTTGTAAGAACCAGAAGACCCTCTTCAGAGATATAACACCTTTCTAATCTAATCCAATGTGGCCTGTCGTGACTTTTATATATTTTCCTACAAATTTATCACAAGAAGGAGAACTTTGGCTCCCAATACACATGGGCAATCTCATGAAATAGCATTTTCTTGGGTTTTTTTTAATTTTTTTTGGGAGGGCTGGGGGGTAGAAAGATAAAGAGGGTAAGAGATTATTTCACAGAAAAGCACACTCAAGCTGAAAGCTTGAAATTATAAAGTCTATCTCCAGCTCTTCTTTTGAATCACACTAATGTTTCAGAACTTTTAGGAAGAAAAGTCTCATATCTGCAGGACCTGTTCTCCTTTTTAGGAGCTAAATAACAGATAACTGGCAGCTTCCACAAGTCACTTCTGGCAGAGCTGCAAAACTCTCAGTCCAACCAGAGCAAAACCTGGCAGCGTGCATTTTTTCTGCCACAGTTTCTCAGAAAACACTTACTAGATTAGGTAATTCTGTAAGTTACGCTGATTCATCTTAGCTGTGGCACATTCTATGGCTGAGACCACCCAGGCTGCTGCATCAAGGGTGGAGGATTTGGTCTTTTGTTCAAATAACAGGGGCTTGTATTTTTAATTTTTAACTGAGACTGCTCCCTTGAAGACAAAACAGTCAAGACCTGCCTGTGGTGTGAGAAATAACCAAAGCAATGCTTCTTCAGCCAGGAATGAACATCTGAGATCTGGGTGGATGCCCTTTTCCTTTCACCACATAAATAGTATGTCAGCAAAATACCTACTTAGTTGCCCTTTGTGGTTTCGTTTATCAAGAAAAACTTTCATTCTTACTTAATGGGTATCTGACTTGAGTTTCAACATCACAATATGACAAGCCAGTTCCCACCATGACAAAGTCTCTGTTGTGAAGTTCTCACCCTTCCCTGTGTGTACTGAGGAGCTGACCACACCAGGGGTCAGCTCATGGTGGGATCCCTCAGAAGGTGTTTCCATAGAAGCAGCTGCATTTCGCTGCCTTGCTACAAACATTGGACAGTTTGCAGCTTTTTAAGTTGTCAGGCATATACTGGAGGCATACAGAATGGACTAAAGGACAACTGTAAGGATTTGGGAAGCTGTTACATTATTTTTGATGTCTCACCACTACTTCTCAAGGTTTGATGTTGCCTGTACTGCATATTACAATCATTCTGATGCTTACAGACAAGAGAATCCAGGGAAAATGCCTTTTTTTAAAAAACAGGTTATTTTTCTATTTTTGTAAACATATAAGAAATGATCCATACAGCTGATACTAAACTAAATTCACTGTGGCCTTGTACAGTAGCTTTTGCTCATATAACATCTAATGGAAAAGCTAATTGACATTCTGTCATTTCTGTTTCAATTAACTGAACTCACTGATGCCGCCCTCTGGAATTCGTGACAGCTGATCTATTTCCAAAATAAACCAAGGAACTAAATTTATTTGCAAACAAAGATTACCTCATTCTGGAATCCATGCTAAGCCTTTTTTCTGTCCTCATCAACTGGTACAGGAGAAAACGTTAAGAAAATACTTTCAAACAGTTAAAGATCAAAAGGGAGACTATATTTCACAGGAAGATCATGGCTGAGAAAAAATAATCACAGGTAGTTTCAAATGTTTTAAAAATAAATCAGCACCTTTGATAAAAACCAGCACACTGGCAATTAAGACAGGAATTCCAGCAGAAAAACATAGTAATTATGGATGGTATGATAACATTTCAAGAAGAAAAATATATTACAATAACAATTCAGAACTTTTATATCATCATCCATGTAAGCATCTGAAAGCATGCTGAAATAATTAGCAAAGGAAAGGAAAACAATGCCAACCACCATTTCTCGGACAATGCAAACAAAAAGCCCTACAGAGATCTGTCAGGGCACCACAGACTCCTGTTCCAGGAGTGTCGAGAGGTCCCCAAGTGGGGGATGGTAGGATCTGGAAGCCAGGGCATCCCTGGGGCACTGGGGCAGCCACAGCCCCGGGGTGAGGCCAGCACTGGCCAGGCATGGTGGGAGCTGTGGCTCAGGTCGGGGCCAAACAGCAGAGGCTCAGCTTAAAAGCAGCTCTCACAAGCAGGGGCCGTGGCATCCCCAGCATGCCCAGCCAGAGAAGGAAGGGGATGTTTTCATACTTCCAAAAATTTCTGTGTTTCCTCCATGATGGGGAAATGCACTCAGAGCCCCAACAGGTATGGGAAATCCCTGTGGAAGTTTGAGAAACGTCTCAGTCTTCTGCTGAGACTGGACATTTCTGCCTGTGTAGGGATGTATCAGTGTTGAGAAATACTGGGTTGGATAGGAAACTAGGTATGCATTTCCAAAAATGCAAGAGGGCAGTGTGAAAATAAAGATTTTCTTTGGACAGGTGGTTTCTGCCTGCATGAGATTTGAATTGGTTGACATAACTGTAAAAGCTTCCACCGCAGGATGAGCGTGTGTGTTCATAACAAAAATCAGGCACGCTCAGTGAACCAGCAAATAATCCACTGTCACTAGCATGGCTATTAACCATCTGCAGGGATCTTTTAGTGTTATAAAGTTGGACATGGAAATGTGACAAATGGCCTTATTACTAAGGAGTGCATTTTATGTTGCATTAAACATGCAAAATGTATTTCAAATTAAACATCTGCTTACAGCCAAAATGCCTTAATTTTGTTTACAGGTGATCTCTACTAACCTGAGTTTTATTGTGATAGGGGCATATACATGGTATTCAGCAAACAGAATGATTACCTGTATTATTATTTAAGTAGATTTAAGTTTCTACTATCTCATTAGTATTTTGTTTGGAATGTAATACACTGGCAATTACTCCCTGTGCTCCCTTATTAATATTTTAGAACTATATCATCTTGTTTTCCTCAGAGGTACAGGAAGCAGCAAAAAGGAAGAAACTCATCACTGAGCTGTTTTGTTCCTCTATTTATGGTACAGGTCAATGTATTACGGAAACTTTTTGAGAAAAAAAAAGAAGAGCAATGTTTGGCTTTTCAATGTGCAGTAACACAGTGCTTCCATTCCTATAATCCCCCAAGTAGTTTGTTACCTACACACCTTATTCCTGTGCAACCTCTTCTGTACATAAAGATTTGCATAAAGTGTTTATCTTGATACATAATTAAAAAAACCAAAATGAACAACCAAACAAAAAACCCTATTCTGTCTACTCCCTGAACATTTCTCCTCCATTCATTCAAACACCTTCCTCATTTTTTTTTCATCCTGGATGTTCTACCTACAGCTGAGTCTCCTCAGGTAAAATAATTGGTATGAGTTTCCATTATTTTATTTGGAGGAAAATATTGCACAGTACTGAGCTGGTGTAGTGGAGAAAAAATGTACCTGGAGCAGAATAGAGGAGCAACAAGTTCTGTTCCCTCGGGGGTTGTACTTCTCCTGCCTTTTCCATCACCTGCTGAAAATGCAATTCATTTCACTGTCCCACAGTCTTATTACTTCGGTGTTATTTTTATCCATATCACTGTTCCTTATTATTTGTCTTGTTATAATGCCTAGATACGTCTGCCAAGATCAAGACTGTACAACTATGGCCTGAATCTGCCAGTAAAATGTCGCACATTATAATGGAAGAGGTAAGAACAAGAACAGAGAAAGCAAACATTACTGTTTCAGTTTTATGTAGAGAATAAGCAAAACTAAGGGAGATGTTCTCGCATCTGGGAGTCTAGTGCCAGCTTGAATGTCCCACTGTTCCCAAAAGAGATGGCAGATGTGACAGCCACAGTCCTCTGGAGGCTGTTGGACACATGTCTGGGAGTGCAAAGAGCTGCCTGTGTTTAGGCAACGTCTCTGTTCAGCCCACTTGAGGTCACTTGCTCAAGGTTGTTCAAGAAGTGCACAGCAAAGCTGTGCTTCAATATAAATCCCACAAGCTCCAGTTCACTGTCTTAATCACAAATTAATTCTTCCTGGTTTCAGCTTCTCTTTTTTCTTTCTCTCAACCACCTACACTACTGCTGTTATGAAGCGAATTATCCATTCTTGCTTCATATTTTTCTTCTTTCTGTTTCAATCTTTGATTTTGGCTCCAGTCCTCCTCTCTCGCTCAGCAGAAGGCTGAATGCTGCTTCGGTTGGAGGCTGTGTTACAGAATGTTCTCCACCCCTTCTGCTCTTTTGTTGGCATCTCCTCCCACCCCCAGCATGCCAAACAATTCCAGTGCTCTCTGAAGTGCAGGGATCAATAGCCTTTGCAATTTTATTTTAGCCAACATGCCAGTAGCTGTTGGTAGACAGGCAAACAGGTGATGCATTGAAAAACTGATGTCTGTGGCATACCCACTCACAATCAGCTCTCCAAGTTAATTACATATGTGTGAAAAAAAATTCTTCTGATTCATGTCAGATGTGTTTCCTTTGAAGAGTCAAGTTATACATTTATTTCAGGCAAGATTAGGTAGAAAAGACTGACCTTCTTAAAGCACTCTATTATTCTCTGGCCAGCCATCTTTCTTTCTTTTTCCGTCACTAAGAAGTCATTCTATTTCTGTGTTGACATTTTCATCTTCTTTTTACAGCCTTTCCAAAAGCCATGACACTTACTGAACTTTTGCTGACAAACAAAAGGAAGAGAAAGAAAAATGGCATAAACCTCCACATACAGCAAATGGCAAGGGCATGCTGTATTACTCAGATATGGCTGAGTAACTTTTTAGCATTCATTTCTCACTTCACTCCTTTAGTTCCACTGTCTTTTCCTTCTGGTTTTGATTTAGTTCTCTTCTACCAAGTATTTTTGAATCATCTGTTTGTTCTGACATTTCCTCTTTTTCCCTATCATTTTTTGTGATTACCTCTTCTTTCCTTAGAATTCATCTATTTGATTAGTTCTGTCTTCACTTTTGTTTAGCCTCTCTGGCAAGCCCTTCAGGCATTACACTGCTATGAAAAAAATTATATGTAGAGAATTTCCTAACTCCACAGCATCTACTGTTCATCAAAACGTCTGTCGATGTGCCATTTTTTGCTTTACTTTATCGAATCTGGACAAATCTATGTCATTTACCTATTTACAACCACCTTGTGAATAAATGTAATTTTAGGGTTGGAGCATCTTGTTCAAATGCCAGGCTAAATGGCCACCATCGGCTTAGCTAAGGTAAAGCTGCCAGAAGAATAGATTTTCATGAGAATGGGAATTAGTGGCTGATGAGAAAAGTTATAATGATACTTCTTATTCCACTATAAGATGTCAACCTCCAAAAATACATTTTTTTAGAGCAATACCGAAAATAGCACTGGTGTTCTTTGTCCTTAATGTATCTGTTGCATGGCCTCCATAATAGACACAGACTCTAGGGGGACTGAAATGGCTTTAACAGCACCTTGCCCCAACTGGTTTGAATGTCAGTCTCCTGCAATATGGGTCTGATGCTTTTCTGCCAACAGCACATTGCTGAACTGGTCTCCAGCCAGGCTGAAAGGTTGGACCAGGTGTTTGGAATATACTCTACAAGCCTCTCCAGAGAGCTTGAGAGCCACATGATGCCATGAGATCACGGGCTGAGGAGTGCTGCTTTGGTTCTGTGCGCTGCTTCGGTCTTCTGATAAAATGTCCACACCAAGAAAGCCACTACTATCACAACACAGCCAGTGAAGGCACTGGCTGAGCTCATCAGGTACTCCCTCATCTTGAGACTACATAAAAGCAGCCAATGAGGAAGACGTGTGATTTCATCACACTTGGGATCTAAATGTGGCTATGGAAAAGCATATGGCTTTGCAATTGTTTTTTTGTTTTTAGGTTTTATTTCTCTCTACTTCCCTGCACAGACAGTTGCTGTCATCTTCACGAGATCAAATGTGCACTGGTGTCATACTTGATGCTGAAATTCACACCTACTTTCCTTCAGCAGCCCCAGCCAAACCTTAAAGACTTTCTAACTGCTGAAGATTTTTTTTAGAAGGTATTTGATCATGATGCTTTTAGCAGATTTAATTTTGAAAATGAGGTGATGTAATGAATTTTAAAAAAGAGACAAAAAAAAAGGCCAGCCACAGAAGACTGGGAGAGCTACTGTTTCACACCCAAAGAACAACTGTTGAATATTCCTTCTGCAACCTCCTGCAGCCAAAACCCCATAAAGCAGAAAGATCTGTAGGCGTCCCCTGAAGGGCCGCGTCCTCCAGCGCTGGGGGGCTGTGGTTGCGGAGCCCCCTGAGCGCTGAGCGCCGGGAGCACGGCCAGGAGGTGGCCACGAAGGGAAGGAAAGGCAGTGCCCGTGGGGCGGGGCAGGGGCCGTGGCCGCCGGGGCGCGGGGGAAGCCGGTGCTGAGAGCAGGAGCGCAGGGGGGCGGGCGGGAGAGCAGGCAGGGATTTTCGCCCCGGAAAGGGGCAGGGGTTTCGCCCGGCTGGGCAGGCGCCGGGGCGCTGGCGGGGGCGGCGGCTTTCCCGGAGCGGGGCTGTGAGCGCGGCGGTGCGGGGGCGGCTGTGGCGGTGCCCGGTGCCGGCCCCGCGCCTCCCTCCCTCGCT
>VZTH01007840.1:647317-682307 GCA_013397815.1 Aleadryas rufinucha | reverse complement strand
GGCAGCGGCGGCCACGCCGGCGGGGCCGGCCCCATCTGCAAGATCTGCTTCCAGGGCCCCGAGCAGGTGAGGAGAGGGGCCGGGGGCTGGCGGGCCGGCACGCCGCGCTCCTTCCGCACCCCTCCGCTCCCGGGGCCGAGCCCTGTCCCTGGTGCTGATCTCGGCGTCGCTCCCCGGCAGGAATCGCCCTCCCCGGCGGCGGCGGCTGTGCGAGCCCCGGCTGCCGCTGTGTGAGGTGGATGTGGCAAACGCCGGGGGCAAACCTGAGCCGGCGCAGAGCTTTGGGAGAATTCAAGGATTTTGCTGTGTCTGGCTTGCACGCTGGGTGTCCTCTGGCCCTCGCGCTCCCTGGTTCACCTCTGAGGGACCCTACACAATACGAATTTCTCAGGTTTCTGTTAGACTTTAAAATGAGAGTCTTAGCTTACAGGTAATGCTGAGAAGACCTCCAAGTATCATCTCTGTCGTGACATTACTGGGCATAATATCAGCAAAGGATCTGTAACTAGCATTTTATAGCTTGTCTTGGAGTTGGAAAGAAGAGAATAGCTGATTTATGTAATACAGAAACTACTGGGGGAAGAGCTTAGTTACATTATTTAAGGTCCTGCCTGACAGCTGGCTAGCTGGACGGCACAGAGCTGTTCTCCAAGAGCAAGGTTCTCTTCGAATCGTGATGTCACACATTTCTTTCTGAGTGATGACTGCAAATAGCTGTTGGAGAAATGTAGCCAACCACTTTTGGTATCTTTTGAGGTATTTGAAAGGGCTAATGGTACTGTTGTTTAATGCATGGTAATATTTCAGTTGTTTTGCATGCACATGTGTAGACAGCTTTCTGGCTTTTCTCAGTAGAAGCAGCTAGATATTTTTAAGACAGTTACATTTTTAAGTATTTCATAGCCAAAAATACATGCTTTTTCACATATTGAAATTGAGACCAGGTCATTGTTGCAGACCCCTGAATATTTCGGTATTGAGTGTACATGTATGTGAAAGGTTCCTTTAAAGTTGATGTTTCTGTGTTGCCTTTCCAGGGTGAATTGTTAAACCCTTGCCGCTGCGATGGCTCAGTACGATACACGCATCAGCTTTGCCTGTTAAAGTGGATAAGTGAAAGAGGGTCATGGACCTGTGAACTCTGCTGTTACAGATACCATGTTATAGCCATTAAAATGAAAAAGCCTTGCCAGGTAATTTGTTCTTATAAAAAAAAGTATGTGTTTTTAGTCATTTTTTGAAACAAAATGATTCTTACTTTTACTCCCAAGGTTTTTGAAAAATACAGCAGAAGATCCTATATGCCTCACCTGCTAGCACTTGTACCCACTTGAAGTTGGTTTTTAAGACCAGTTACATATTAAAATGTGTAATGATTTGGTTCTTTTATGTTCTTCTAGTTTTTGGCTTGCTGGAGAAATGGTCTTTAGAGGTTGGTAAATTCCATAAGTAGTTAAATCATGCTGAGATGTGACAAAAAACTTGGATCTCCCAGATTCACTTTCTAAACTTTAAACACGTCTTTATTGCTTTCTAAAGACTCACTCAAAGGTTGATTTTGTTCATTCTTCAAGCTTGGGGTCCAGAGGGGAGAGGCAAAGAAAGCTTCTGTTGTCTGTGTATTCATCTACTGTAAAAAAGTAAAAGGAGGTGACTTTTCAGTCTTGGCACAATTCAGAGTAGTAGTACAGTCTTAAAGTTCAGTCCACCAGTAGCTGTTTCAGAAGCTGAAATGTGCAGTAACATTTTCCACAGCTCTATTTCAGCAGCATCAGAACATGCAGCTGGAAGTTAGAGCACTGTAGTGGTAGCATGTTTGGGGAGAGGCAGGGGAGAAACTCAAAGCTCCAGCAGATCTCTTAGGGAAGCCTTAATACCACTTTGCATATCAGAATTCTTTAGAGGCTTTAAATTCCATCCTGGAAACTGTATTTTATAACATCTGAGGGACACATTTAGTAAGATAATTGTATCTTTTTTTAGTTTTGATCCTAAGAGCTCAGAGATGATGGAGCTCTCAAAGGCCAGAGCACTTGGGTCATTTTTCTGTGCCTGCATTTGACTGGAGTTTTATACAAAAGACATGGTTGGATGGTAATGGCACTCGTGTGAACGTGATAAGCATTCCTTGGATACAGGATATCTGGAGTATTTGCTTATGGCTGTTCAGATCAGGGGCAAGTACTTTCAGAGCCAGTGGACTTCAATTTTTTCCTTTTTAAATCCTCAAAGGAAAGTTTCTGGTAAACTTTCCTGGATAGAATCTTTATGATGTAAAAAAGTAAAGGATTTGTAAAACACTCCAGAAAATGAAGGTGGTAGATTCTGTTTCTACACAAACGTGGTTTGGCATGGGGTTTGATCCTTTTGGCTTTTTTTAACCTTTTAAAAATCTTTATTTCTTGCATATCCACAGCGATCTCATCCTTTTCCTAGCAAAGATTATGATAGCAATAGTTTGCAGTTATAGTATCTGAAAGTAGTTTTTAGACAGCAAAGACATGACACAGTTGCCTGCAGAGAGGCATCTAGTACTATTTGAGATATCCTAAGGTAGCCAAAATATGTAGAGAGAATAGCAGGTATGACAGAACTTATGAAGGACTCTGGAACTGCAGCTGGAGGCCAAGTGGATATTAAAGGACATCTGAAATGTCATTAGATACTTAGCTGTGAACAGCAGAATCAAGCCCAATTCTGAAGAACAACTATTCAGTTTCTGTGGAATAGAGAAGCGAAGAGTCAATAGATGACACAGCAGGAAACAAAGTTTGGCCAAGCTTACAAGGGAAGTCAAAAGAAACTGAAGAGACGAAAGTCAAATGCCATTCACTGCATGAGTTGTCACCTTTTGTTTCTTTTTTCTGGAGGGGGAGGAGGGAAAGAAACCAGATTCATATTTCTCATTCAATAGTTTCATACTTGATTTATTCTTAACCCTGTCTTTCATTTTTTAGGTAAGTCATTGAAGTCTGTCCTTTCTTATTCTTGACAAAATAGCATACAAAAAGATTTCATGGAGTTGCAACTCAAATAATAAGTTAGACATACAATCCTGAGGTCAAATTCCTGACACCCAAAAGATGACCCATCTCTTTGAAGGAACACAGTAGTATCTTTCTCAGTCTTCTACACAGAATATTCCTCTTGTAGTTACAGAATCTAAAAGGAAGTTTCAAAACTGCAGTCATCTTTGTAATTTTATAAGGGGAATCAGTCTTAAAATGTGCTCCCTTCTCCCCCATATTCTTGACTGTAATAGTATTGGCTGTTTTTAACAGCTGTCTTGGCTTAAACTTTTGGACAGGTTCTGAATTGTTTTCTACACTACACAAAAGCTTGTTTTAAGGTAACTTTCTGGTTAGTTTTGGCAAAAAGCTAAGGGTGAGACCACTTCAATACAGAAGGAATGTAGAACATTTTCAGGTGAAGTAGTGAATGTATTTAAAAGTTCCCAAAAAAGGAGGACTTCTTGCATTACATTAGCTACAATATTTGGACAAGAGTAGTTTACTCTCTCAACAACCAGTAGTCTGCCTCAGTCCATCTTCTCAGAATTGTCTCTACCAGTCTTTTACTTATTAGAACTTTGTAGGCAGTGTCATAGGAGAGATAACAAGTGCTATTAACAAAAAGCTTTTTCTCAGGTCTGTGCAGCTTTATACCAGCTCTTCAGGTTTGCTTTCACCTCATGTATATAAGGAATGTAACAATGTGTAGGGGCTTATAAGTAAGAGATTTTTCTATGTTTTTGTTCAGAACACTGGAATAGATGTGGATATTCCATTTAATATCTAGCATATTCTATGGCTTCTTTTGCTTCATGGAAGGCAAAGTAATCCCCAAGGGGTGCCTCTTTTTGGGCAGTGCATTCAAGAAACAAAATATTTCTATTCCAGTAGAAATTTTTCCACTGTCACTGTTCCAGTTGCAGCAGCTACTACATAATTTACTTTGAAGAATCCAATCCTGGAAACACATAGATATTATTAGAGGAATAAACCTTTAAACATTTAAAAAACCCCAAATTAACCCATGGAGTAACAGTGGAAGATGAGCACATAAACAAGTTGATGATGTTTGATATGATGTATAACAGAGAAATGCAGATTTGGAATTTTTTAGTATCCCTCTTAGGATCATATCAGAAAGATGTATTTAACCTTGCACTTGTCTATTAATGAAAGCACATGTTCGTGTTTCTGGACTTGCTCCTTTTGGCAGGTGCGAATTTAATCCAATAATAGGCTGGGCTATGTTAATAACTAGAAACTTCCCTCCCTCCCTCCCCCTCAAACTATAATGAGAGGAGCTGGAACAAATACTGCTTTGGGCAGGTAGTTTTGGAAGGGTTTTTTGAAAAGACTTAAAAAGGAGAGAGAAACTTCAAATGTATGACTTGGAAATTAAACCCACTTAGAATTAAATTTTAGATTAACAAAGAGAAAGAAAGCACAAAAAGAAATATTTTTTATTAGTTTGTTAAGCTTATAATTTGTACAGATTTCCTTCCTTGAGGAAATACATTCCTAAAAGAAATATAAACACGTTGTTTTATTTTTATTGGTGCTATCTAATTTTTAGGCTGTTAGGAGATTAGTTCGCTAGACTTTCAGTTAAGTAGAAATGTGTGTTAAAGAATGTCAATACTCTTGTAAGATTCAGAAATAATGTTTAAAAGTGGAATATAATCATGCAAAGGTTGAGAATATATACTTTGGTGCTAAAACCTGACACTTCTATAAGTGAGCAGTAAAGATATTTAGAGAGTAGCCTCTTCTAGACTGTTACTGCAGTCTGTCATAAAATAGTGTTACATTAGATGTTTAATAAATCCTGTTCATTAAAATATTATATTCTGGTACATTGGTGAAATGCACCTATTCCACAAGTGATATAGTAGATGGATGTGCTAATTTAAAACCTAATTGTGTGGCAATTCAACACCTTTTCTGACATCAGAAAAATCACAAAACTTATTTTAAAAAGTAAATGCTTACTTGTTAGGCCTGATTTCTTAAAATAGAAAAATATTAAGGTGGTACTTTTCAAAAGGTAAGGTTTCACTTTTCCAAATGTTAATGTGCGTAATCCTCACTCATTTGAGTAAGCTCACTGGCATCAACTAGATAAGCATGAGCAAAACTCTGCAGCAGACTGCAGGTATGTGAATGCATGTTACATTAAAAAGTGCAAAAGTCAAGTTCTTCAGATGCTTCAGTATGGAGGCCAGTGTCCAGAAAAAATTGTGTAGTAAATGTTTAGTCAAAGTTTTTGCTAATGACTGTGCTCAGCTGGATGACAGCGCTGAGTTCTTCTAGGCATAACTAAGAAGGGGAAAGGGAGAGGGCTAAAATCTCCAATTATGCATTCTAAACTGCACAATGTACTAAGAACAATCTATTAATGTCACTCCCTGTGCTGAAGATCCAGGAGGATAGGATACATTGTGCTATTCTGTATGTCAGTGGACAAAAAAGAACAAAAAGGATTGTTCCAATATTGGACAATTTACAAAGAAGTTTGAACAAGAGATAAGGAACAAATCTATGGGGATATATAAAACCAGGGGTCTCAGGACACTAGCTATTTCTAACTATTGTTGAGTTTTTGGCATCTTAAATGGGATGAGTTTTAAGAGGCCTCTTGAAAAGAAAATAATGAAGCTTCGCAGGCACCCTTTGAATGTGAAGGCACTATGTAAGGGCTGTTGGAAAATAAAATACTTGGCTGAGATAGGTATCATGAACTGAATGGAAATGAGATTCAATGCCTGAGTAGTCATTAGAAGGTAATTAATATGTCAATAATTGCCTGGAAGGACTTAAAAAATCAAATCAAGTCTTTTTAATTTCATGTGATGGAGAAGAGAGTCCATCATAGTGGAGAAGGGAGGCCAGTAACATGGTCAAAGTAGTGGACTAAAAGGAATTGTATTTGAAGCAGTTTTGTACTTGCTGAAGAAATTACTTTCGTCATGAGCTTAAAAGATGTGTTACAGTAATTGCGACTTAAGATAAAAGTGATGACAAGAAATTAATTTTTTTATGTATGAGTAGTCTTAGATATGCTACATAGAAAGCACATGCAAGTTTTAGAAATACTGAGAACAGGAGGATCCAAATATATATGTAAATTTAAGTTAATTCCTGGGTTACAGAACAAATTCATGTATTGGAGGGACAAATCTATACTGCTTGAGGAAGGCTGGGACATGAAAATCCTAGAGGTTTTAATGAACCTAGTAGTATGGTAAGATCTGTACAAAAAGTGTTAGAAACAGACTAATGCCTTAGTTTTGACAGGAGAGAGAAATCTGAAGCAGGAAACTAGATGTCAATCATTAGCATAGATATAGTAGCTGTACTTCTCACACTCATTTTTTTGTAAGCATCTGCTTTTGGCCACTTCTAGGGAGAATTTACTAGACTAGATAGACGTTTTAATCTGATACACTCAGAGTCATCTCAGTGACTGCACTGGGAAGATGGTGATTATGATCAGTTCTAAGTAGCGTGCTTAATGAGTTTAAAAACAAGAGGTTAGCAGAGATGTTGGAGAGGGCATTTGAGGGTTTTTTCCATGGTGGGAAATACAAAATACATTTTCTCTTTACTTTCTGTGAAAAATCTGAAGGTAAATGAGAGACCGAAAAAGAGAATTGGGTAAGCAAGTTTAAGTGGTGCAGAGTACAGAGAGTATAGAAGAGAGGACAGTAAAAATGTCACCACCAACTTAAAAAACAGAAATGCAAAAAGTAGAAGGCATCAAAGACAAAATTCTGATGGGATAATGAATTTCATGTTGTGTTTTCTTTGTTGTCTTGCAATTAATGCATAGAGCGACTTGGAAATAAAAGGAGTAGAGAACTGGCAAATAAAGGCAGCAAAAAGGTGTGGTGACAAATGTCAGTTTAGCTTGAGAAAAACATTTGGTTGGCCATTCAGATGAGACAGCACATTTTTCACAGAGCAGGTGAGCAGGCCACTGGTGCGCTGCTGGCACACTAGGAGCTGAATATTTGTCTGTTAGCATATGGAGCTGAAGGACTGCAAGGTGGACATTACAGTGAAAAGGTGGAACAAAGCTTTAGAAACTTTAGAAAAATGAATAGAATTGATAACTAATGACAAGTGAGAGAGAACAAGGCATGGAAGAATATCATAAGTACCAATTATCAGAAAGTCACGAAATAATGAAGAATAATAGGTGAACAAAGGAACTGATTCTGTCATCACAGTTAGAGTTGGGTAGGGATAGAGAAGAACTAATAACAAAAGACTAGATATTGACTACAAGTACTGAAGCATATTTGTAAGTGATAAGGAGAAATTAAATGCATCTTAAGAGGTCAGAGCAGACGTCAAATGGGAGCTGAAGCCATCAGGAAGGAATATGGAGGCTTACAGAGAAAGTCAAACAGTTTAACAGTTCTGTGAGACTTATAAGTATATACTAAGGTAATCAAGTAGAATACAAAATAAAAAAAGCAGAGCATACTTTAAAAAAAGAATAGTATTAAAAGTATGTGGGTGTGTGCCCCTCTTATGTTACTCTTTTATTTTCTGTAGCTTATTAAAAAAGCAATTGCTTTCTGTTTTTATTTTGTGAGATGTGTAGTTTGTGCTCAAGGCAGTTTGACTGCTAGAATAGTGTGAAAAAACAGTGCAATGTAAACTGTGAATGGTACTTGGAAATAATTTTTTAATTGCAAGTGTCATCCTGATCTAGTGGTAAGACATATAATATATATTTAAAGAGTGGCATTATCTTTGTGTATTAAATGGTGGGTAAACTACTTCAAGGAAAAAAAGGTGGATTCCTTCAGCCTAAGATTTTCATGGGGCAGAATGACTGGCGTGAGATACAGTGCCAGGTTGTTTTTCAGAGGAAATATATGAATAACAGTTATTGCTGGAAATATAAGCATAAATTACATATTTGCAACAGACTTCATTATAAAAACCCATCCAAAAGTAAAAAAGGGTGTGAATGGGAATCAGGTTGCTACATACATATAGGTGCTGCCATTTGAAATGCTAAGAATATCTAACAGTGCAAGGCTTAAGATATGGTGTCAGACCTGCATTCAGGAACCTTTGTGTCACTGGTTTTTTGTAATTTTCTGTTTGCTTGGGTGTTTTTCCAATAGCTTGATCTGCTAGAAATTTGTTTAGTGATCAAAGATTTCTGAGTTTTCCCAATACAAATTTTTGTCTTTTTGTCATATGTCAAAATTCCCAATTATTCAAGTCTTTAATTCCTATCAATGCAGACTAGTGAAAAATACTGAAACCAAGAAGTGGCTGTTTCAGCAGGCTTCTTCTATTTCTTAATATGAAAAATTGTTAATACGTGATGGTGTACTGCTTTCATACAGCGTCTATGATTCCTTACCTTATGCCCATTTGGCAATGCAAGTAGCCTGCTTTGAGCACCAAATACTGTCATAACATCCTGACTTCAACCAGTCTGTGTTAACTCTGAAGTATCCCTGTAGTTTTTTCCACAACTGAAATTTGTCAAAGAAAGTTTTATTAAATTAATTTTGAAACTTCCTTTTAATACCTCTTGGTTTTGATTGTTGGTCCATTCTCATTGATTTCTTCAGTGCTTCATCCCAATGACTGGCAGACATGCCAACTAACTTCTTTCTTAATTTGCTCTACTGGGGAGACAGCTTTTGCACCTATTGCACTTGGATTTTTAAAATTTTTTGTCCCGTACATAGATTCAAATTGGGTTTTTGGTATTCATTCTGAAGATTCTTTCTTATTGCTTCAGCAGAGTGCAGAGAATAGCCCCTGCCTGCTTTCATGCCTGTAGTGCAACAGTGAAGGAACACTTTGACCTCAGCTCCTTTGAAGTACTTATCTGAGTCAGAGCACCCTCATTGTGCGTTTTGCCTGCATGACTCTTTTCCCATGGGGTTCTTTGCTTCTAGTTTTAGTTTATTTTAACTTTCCTTTTTATTTTATTTCTTAATTTTTTTTTCCTCCTCCTTTTGTTTACATTTCACTGAAGCTCATGGAGAATGAGTATTCTCATTCTTGGCCACATGCTGTTTCCTTACCCCTTACTCTGTTTGTGTGTGTGTCCCATTTTTGTATATTTTTCTGGCAGTATCTTCCCTCCAGGGCAGCAATAAACTTCACCAGTTTTGTGATGAGCATATTCCCAGTACCAGAATGCACCGTGCTGTTCCCCACACAAACCATATTAGTGGATGGAGGCTATTTCCTAAGCTAAGGCTCATTTTTCTCGTCTTTTATGGCCAAAGAACAGATATAATAAAATAACTCTTTAGAAGTTCCACAAAGTCCTGAACCTTACCATCAAGATGAAATACTAGCTAGCTTTATGTGTGTTTAGCTACTCTCCTAACACTGGAAGCATATTATTCCAAGCACTACAAGGATTTTGGAAAAGGTAAATTCCATAAAACTGGCATCAAGGAAACTGTTTCTGAAGAAAATGAGAGTAAACTTCAACATGCTTCTCTTTCATGCTAAGGAGGCTTCCTGGGCAAGAACAGGCAGACAGAGAGTCTACATCTTAATGGAACACTTTATGTATCTCTCATTGCTTTATCTGAGCAATCTGCAATTTATAATCTACTAGAGCTTGTGGTTACTCCCAGCACTTCATGTTCCTCCTTGAATGACTAAATTCTGCATCTGTTTCAGGGCTGCTCTTTCATAGGAGGAGAGCAATATGACAAATTTTACTTGAAGGAATGGGCATAACAGCTGATGTGAGCTCCCTCAGTCACATCAGTATAACACAAATAGAATATGGGAGACTTTCACTTTCAGCCTTTTCCTGCACCTGCAGCACTGTTCATCCACATAGCCACTGTCTTTAGTGACCACAAGAATCATTGTAAGCTTGAATCATTTGCTGTCACCTTTCAAAAAGGGCACTTTGATGGTATTTGAATGTACAAGCTGACTTAAAATCCTCCTGAGACTTAATAAAGAGGGTCACTTCCTCCTCACCCACCATTTACAGTGTATTGCATATCATCTTGCTGCCTTCTGGATGCTTGCACCAAATAAAAATTTTATTCACAACTGAAGCTTTTCTGGTACCTGTCAAACTTAGGGAAAGATCTTCATATCCTCCACTACCCAGTATAAGCAGAGGGACCTTCAAATACATCTTGTAGAAATGCATTCATGGGTGTGTCATCGCTCTCTTCAACTACCTGAAAGAAGGTTGTAGTGAGGTGGGTTTGGCCTCTTTTCCCAAGTGAGGAACAAGCTATAGGACAAGAGGAAATGGCTTCAAGTTGTGCCGGGGGAGGTTTTGATTGGAGATCAGCAAAAATTGCCTTACTGAAAGGGCGGTCATGCATTGAAACAGGCTGCCCAGGGAAGTGGTGAAATCCCCATCCCTGGAAGTGTTCAAAATGTGGATGTGGGTGGCATTTGGAAATATGGTTTAGTGCTGAATGCAGTGGTGCTAGGTCAATGGTTGGACTTGATGATCTTAGGCATCTTTTGCAACTTTAAGATTCTATGATCCTATAGTCTCTGGGATTTCAAAATCCTCCACTTCAGCCTGTCCTTTCCTTCCTATAGCCATGGTTAAAAATCTAGAAAATATGTGAAATTCATGGTTATTCTAGGGAAATATGTGCCAACTTCAGAGTTTCTCCACCGAGAATTGATGCCATGTACTTGAGTGTTTGGAAATTTGTGCAAAATCTGTTGTGCATTCAGTGGGAAGAGTTTATGGGTGTTGGAATTTTAAAAGCTTATCCTTTCCCTGGGCCTTTCCTTCCTGCATTTGTACATCTCACTAATACAGTTGCTGTGAACCTAGCCACAGCAATTAAACCTACAAGATCTAAGGACTTCAGTCTTCTAGTCTAACAGTCCAGACTGTTTCAGAATAGAAAGCAGTTTCAGTACTCCCAGCTGTCTTGGTGGTCATCATGTGATACAAGTGAATCTTTGTCTTCATTGTACAACTCTCATCATCAGGTCCTCATGATAACCTTCAAAACTCTTCCTTCCTTGTTTGGGTTCAGAGATACAGGCTTCCAACCTTTTTACTTAAAAATCATGTAGAATTTCTGCAGTGCTATGTCCTACAATCCTACAATCCATTAGCATATCTGAAGTATGGATAAGAAGCCATGTCTTTGTCCCAGTGTCACTCTCTCTGTTTTCATTACCACTTCTCTGGACAATGTGTTCCAGTGTCTCACCACCCTCACTGCAAAGAATTTTTCCTAAAATCTAATCTAAACCTACTCTCTTTCAGTTTAAAGTTGCTAAACCTCATCCTATCCCTACACTCCCTGATAAAGGCTCCCTCCCTGTCTTTCCTGTTGTCCCTCCTGTAAGGGAAGAGTGTTTTGTAGAATGTTTTATGATAAGAAAACAAAAATTACTTTAGAAAGCTAAATTTTATATACAAACTCATATTCATGCAGGAATTTGTGTGTCTCCAAAGGGGCAGTTAATTTGTACATCTCATGTTTATTTTTTATACTAAAGCATTTTCAGAAAACTTCTGTATGTGCTGGAAGACAGCAATCCAACTGTTCAGACTGTCTGTGGCACTCAGCATCTCTGAAGGATGTTGTGGGTCCAAAGTCACAGCTGCTTAGCTTCCTGCTGGAGGATTCCATCACTGGACTTGGTTATCATGTTGGTTGAGAGACTGGGCTGCTTCACTTTGGTGGACCATGAGCAGGCATTCACAAAGTGCCATTTTAATAGCTGTTCTATTGGAAAGTTGCTGAAGATTGTTTTCACAGTCACAAGAAAATGCCAACCTTTCCCCTTCAACATCTCATTCCTAGTTCCCTGACTGGAGAAATGAGGCATTCCTTCAATCTCTCTTCTCCCTTAGAATCCTCTATGAGTTAAGGGCAATACAACAGAAATGATTCTCTTCAGTACAGCATAGCAAAAAAACTGTCTGGTGTCAGTATACTGGCCATTGTAATGATTTTTTTTCATTCAGTTTTTTATGATAGTGATTCACAGTCTGTCTTCTGTAATTCAGAGTTGGATGCTGGATGAGTTACTAAGTCAGCCAGGACTGACTGGGCAAACCTACCTGAAGAAGAATATTAGGTTGTCTCTTTACCAGGTGTCTGAGCCACTTACCTCTTTGAGTGCTTTGAGCCATGAGATATTACACTACCTATTTCTCAGTCCTGAGACACGTTCCATTAGCTCTGTCTGCAGTCACCAGTCTTAGATGCTCTGCACTTTCTCAGCTCTCAGGCTTGATGTTACCCAGAGTCTAATGAGTAAATGAGAATTCCATCTGAGATGAAGAAACCTTCCCTTTTTCATTAGACATTGTCCATGTAAGGAGGAGTTGCCCACAAGCTCTGGATATCAAGAAATTTTTGTCTGACTACAGTGGCAGAACCAGGGCCTTTGGAAGATCTATTTCCCTGTTTCTATCCAGCCAGAGAGGTGAAAAAGAATCATAGGATCATAGAATGGTTTGGGTTGGAAGGAACCTTAAAGACCCTGTAGTTCTAATGTCCCTTGCCATGGGCAGGGATGCCACTCGGTAGATGAGGTTGCTTAGGGTCCCATCTAACCTGGCCTTCAACACTTCCAGGGATGGGACATCCACAACCCCTCTGGGCAACCTGTTGCAGTGCTTCACCACCCTCTGAGTAAAGAATTTCTTCTTCTTCTACCCATTTTTTTCAAGTGGGTAGCAAGTTTTTTCAGGGCTTATATCCTACAGGACCACTACGGTGTTTTTCTAAGAGTGTCCTAAACTAGTTTCTTCAGAGCTCAAGTGCTACTGTTAATATTGATAAGGAATCCAGAGACAGTGCTGACTGTAGGGTAGAACAATCTTATGAGCTTCTGTTCTGAAAAGAAGACCAATAGCTCCATCATATGTAATCAATGAATGTAAAGAGGGGATTATTGTCTAGAAACACCAAAATGTGACAGTGTTTATAGTCATAAATTTAAAAAATGACAGTTGCAGAACAGTAAGTGGTTCTTCCATAAGTGTGTTTTCCATATGGACAGCATGTACTCACCTTTCATTCTTTTTCAGTGCTTTTGGTATTTGAGAAAAACTGATGGTATTTTTATTTTATGTCTGTATTTGTACTGCAAGAGAAGGTACATAGGTTATGTTTAAGTCATATACATATCATTAAGCCAAGAACAATTTATAGTTTAGGAATTTTCAAACACAATTATATGAATGTGGTGGGGTGGCCCAAGCAGCGTCATGAATGGATATTAAAGTCTTTGGTATTGCAACCATTGCTTCTTGCAGCACTATGATTGCTGATGCACAATGTAACAAGTCAGACAGCTGGGAATTTTCAGTGTTCAAAAGCATATTGTACAATTTAATTTAATTACGCCAAGGGATTTCAGACATATTCATGATACGGTTAGAGAGGAATAGAGAGTTTCTGGGTTAATGTATAGCATAAAGGCAGCTATTCTCTTTTTTTATAGACAGAGTTATAATATTAGATGATATCTAATATTGCCACTCTCTGTAATTAAGCACTACAGCTTATATATATTTTTAAAAATGGAATCTTATAAGTAAGTGAGTGATCAAAACCATAGCTACCCAAACTACTAGAAAAAATTTAGTACTGATTCAAACAACAACACCTATTACTGTGTAGTTGTGATTATTTAGCAGTACCTGAAAAAACGAATGCAACTGACTTTTAAAATTTTGCTGTTTAATATATACTTAAATAAAAACTTAAAATCTTTATTAATATTAATTTTAACATGAATACATTATACTAACTCTTATAAATGTATTATGCATATTTTAAAGCCTTCTAGTTATTATACATAATATATGTGATATATAAAACAATTATAATTAATAAATAACTTAATTCTTCCACTAGGCCAAATTTTCAAGCAGTGTATTATTTACCATATTCATTTGCACTGTCTAAAATTTTATAATTATGACTAACTTCTCTTTAAGTGAAGATTTACTGCTAATTTAATTGACTATAGAATCAATCTAATTGATTTACTGATCTAATAAATTACATTCAAATTGACTTTTAAAGCAGAGTCTGGTAGGTTTTGTACAACCCAGAACCCAGGATTGTCTTCTTCATGATTACATGCTAGAATATAATAGCTTGGTATTCTTACCATCCTGACTTCTAGCATTCATCCAAGATACACGTTATCTTACTTAGAGAAGGCAACAACCTGAACTCAGGATATATTTCTTGAACCTTTTTGTTACTCTTAAAATCTGAAATACTCTTTGTTTCACGTCTTAAAAAAACCCACATGAAATCAGGATTGCTTTTTCCCTCATGAGCATCTTCCAGATTTTCGTATGAAAATTCTGATTGCAGTCTGTCAATTAGTTTTTGCTCAGGGCCAAAAGGAGCAGAAGCCAGTATTTGTACTCAGGTGATTTCTGGTGAGGTTGTACCCTTCACTGCTGAAACACATCATTGCCATATAGCAACAGGAAGAAGACTGAAGAAGGAAGGTGCAGCTCCCTTACTAAAGGTGGGGAGTTGCTTTGTTCCAGAACTATTGTTCAACTGTTGTGAATAATATTGCTGCAGGATGCAGGGAAATCCAGTGACGATACATGATGTTACTTGGTTGCATGTCTTTGGATTCATAGTGTATAGAAGCAGATAGTGGAAAGCTGTCATTATTATGTACTTTAAACAAAACAATTCTTTACAACTAAACTGTGCTTATTCAATCAAATACATTTGTGCATCTACATCCTCTTTCAGTCTTCTTTCAGTGAACTGGAAACTTTGAACTCTAAAATTCCAATTACACGGCATTTCTTTCACATAATTTCTGTAATTCTTTTCCATTAAAGCCTTTCCATGGCTTCTTTTTCTGCATCCAGAGCCCACTGAAATATGCCAGTGTCAGAAATAGTTCCTGATGCTTTCTTTGTACCATACTAATCATTTCCCTACTTATCCCTATGAAGATAATGTGAACAGAGTAATCAATTTCATTTACTTTCCCTTTGGTTCAGTGAACATCTATGTATTGTATGGGAACTGGAAATGTTCCAATAAATTACTTGGAAGAAGTTCTACTATTATCCTGAATAACAATAATCTGTTATTAAAATAGTATCCTTAGAAGTGAAAGTTTAAAATCTTGCTTTAACTCAGGTGAACAATGGGTTTGAGGCAAGGTTCTCACAAGAGAATGTACAAACCACTAAGGTGTAGAATATTCTTGTATAAACTCTCTGTGTTTCCTTTTGCATGGGTTGTAAAAATTATTTAATTATTTGTGGAGTCACAAAGACAGAGAAAGAGTAGCCAACACTTTTGGAAAGTCAAGCTAGCAGATGAAATGGGAGTTTCAGTAAAGGAACTGGGAATTAATACTTGAATACTTTCGACATGATAGACAAGAAGGCATCAACAGAAATTATCAAGAACAGATGATCCCTCTGTATAGTGACTAGTGTCCAGGGTATTTTTATAGAAGACGTATGTTCTGGCCCTCCATGCTGAGGGCAAGTTTTTACGTACATTTGTTGAGTGCATCAATATCATCATGAACTGCTCAATCTTAGCCTCATGCTCAGCATTTTTTTAAAATTTAAAAGTTTTCAACAGTTTTAGCTAGAATTTACAAACAGTTCTTTTCCCAGGAGAGAAGGAAAAAGCAACTCCAGAACCCTTTCTGATACTGTCTGTGTTCAAAAAGCAAAATTCAGACTTGTATAGGCAAAACATGGTTAACCATCCTAAGTGACTACATGGCAGGAAAATTGTTAATACCTCCCTCATATTGCTCGTTCATGACCTTGCTGAGGTTTACTTCCTCAGTGCAATTAGAATGAATGTTTTTTCTGTCAGTGTTCTTCCAGGAATGTGGACCTGACTGTAACAGGACAGCCTATGCTTGAGCTAAGCTTTCAGTTTAATTTCGCAGATCATGTTTAAGTTGCAGAGAACGCAACAACCATGGCAGGTTTTAATTTCCTCCAGTCATCAATATTTAATTTTCAGATAATGCTATCAAAAGTACAGTAGGTTGCAATGCAATTCAGTATTTCCAATAAAGCTGCAACAGAAATTGAACACTTCCTACTTTACTGTAAGAACAGTATTTACATAGAATGGTAATTTCATTTTCACCAAATATACACATCCATGGAATGTGCAAAATACCGATGAGCTCAGCCACTAAGCTAAACTTAGTTAGTTAGAGTCTCATAGGAGTTAAAAGTTAACTTGAGAATAACTTACTTAACCTTACATGTTTCTCAGTTCCTCCAGGAACCCTCCTAGACTGTCTTCTCTCTGCTGTGTTGTGTATCAGCAGACATCTGTTCTTGTTTGTTGAAGTCCCCCATGAGAGCCAGGGCTAGCAAGCATGAGACTTCTCCCAGCTTCCTACAGAATACTTCATCTGTATCTTCATCCTACTTGGGTGGCCTGTAAGAAACTCCCACCAGGATGTCTGCCTTGTTGCCCTTCCCCCTGAATCTTTACCCATAAACATTCAACTCTATCCACACCGTCATTAAGCTCTAGACAACCATAACACTGCTAACATTCAGGGCTATCTTGCCAACTCTCCTTCCTTGTCTATCCCTTCTGAAGATTTTGCAGCCATCCGTTGCAGCATTCCAGTTGTGCAAATCATCCCACCATATTTCCCTGATGTCACAGTTTTCCTGCTGTCCAATGGCTTCCTGTCGGTTTCGAGGGTGTTCTGGGTGGGGTGCTATGACCTTCCGAAACTGACTCCAATAGAAAGTTGCTCTGCAAGCCCCTGCATTCCCACAGACACACACACACCAGATAGCTTCTTCGACAGATCGACGGCAAACAGGCAGGAAGGGTCTTTGTATAGACTTCCACAGCAGAGGTTTATTTCAGCCCCGCGCATGAAGGGGACCAGGGACAAAAGACGCACAAAAGATGTAGAGGAATGGAGGGTCCAAGGTTATATACGAGGGCGAGGAAAGCATCAGAGACCAATGGTTTGAGGGCACAGGGGCGGTACATAGGCGGGACTAGGGGATGGGAGCCAATGAGGAAAATCTGAGGAAGTGGCGAGGAACAAAGACCAATGGGAGGAGGGGAGAAGGGAGAATTTTCTAGGGAAGGAACAGATAAGGTATAAGGGGGCGGGGAGGCCAACTGGCCCACCGGAGAAGCAGAATTGGGATACATTTGCATAATAAAACATCATCCTGGGAAAAGGTCTTTTTAGTTCACCCTAACCTGGAGAGAATTTCTATCCCTAGGGACGGTTCCACTGATGGATTCCTTTTGTCCTTTCTATTATGGGCCCACTGGCCCCACAGCTTCCCACTCCTCCTGTCTATTGCACGTGCACTACAGTTGGGCTATTGATCCCACCATCGTTTTGGGGGGAGAAGTCCTGATTTCTACATGACCATTCACAGGTGTTTCCCTGCTTTCTAATGTATCAATGACTCTTGTGCTGTTGCTGCCACATGGATCTTCATTCCTGCCTCCACTGAGATGGCAGACCAAAGAACCTTTGTAGCATTCTGTCCCTCCAACACTGGTGTGCTACCTCCAGGCTGATCTCTAGTGAGCGTGGCTTTATCCCTTTTCCCTTCAAGTTTAATTTAAAACTCTTTCAGTGAGCCCTGAAAACTCCTGTGCAATGATCCCTTTCCTGCTTTGCCACAGGTGTACCCTGTCTGTCACCAGCAGGCTCAATGTCATGTAAATTGATCCATGATTAAAAAGACCAAAATTCTGCAGGGAGGCAGTTGCAGAGGAGATTTGCCTGCTGCACTGGGCAGGAACCTGTCACCATTGTCCCCTGTCATTTAGGTCACTGCATTCTGTTGGACAGAGAGAGGATAGGGAATCCTCCATATGGTGCATTCTGTCTGCCTTTTTAGGCCTGTCCCAGGGAAGGTTGTTTGGCTCTCTCTTGACTCCGATATTCCTCAACCTACTTGCCTGTTCCTGGAGCTCTGTCACTAAGTGGAGTAGCTCCTGTTCCTGGGCACACCTCCCACAGGGATGCTCACTGCTGCTGGCCGCTACTGGCACGAGAGCAGGGCACACTGCAGCCTGGCACCAGGGAGTCAGCGTATTCCCACTGGAGCCCTGCCTGGGCAGCTGCCTCAGCTGGTCACACAGTCCTGCAGTCTTGCCTAATTTCTTTCATTTTTTGGCCATCAACAAAAAATAGATACTGATAATTTCTCAGAGAAAGAATAATGTAAGACAAATGTTGTTGGCATCACAGCTCAGCTTGTGGTCTCAGATCCTGACTTCTAACATCATTTAAAAAATCATAAAAGATAAAAGGTTTAATTGTTCTACTTTGTAGTAGTAAGATTTTGAAAGGTGAATGTAATAGAATGTGAAAATTTTGTAAATTGACTAGGATATCCAGGCTTCTGGACAGCCAGAAATCCAAGATGTACCCACTGTAGGTGTAGATGTTCAATCAGTTGTGTACATGCAGTAAGCCAACACTTCCAGGAACTGTCAACTAAACTGCTTGTGTGTTGCACAGATGGACAGGATCTGCACAGTAAATGTTATGTTTTCAGAATGTCCCAAGTAAAATACTGGTGCAGCCTTCCAAGCTGACTGAAATTACGGAAATTACATACAGCCCAAACTATCTGTATTGATGAGCGCTCTCTGCCTGATGAAAAGATAATGGGCATCACGACTCCAGGCACTCTATGTGTTAATAATGTATCAAAATAGGCAGCCATTAATGGTGTGCTGCAATTTTTGTGGCACAGATTCTTTTAAGAAAAAGTCATAAAAATAGAAGCCTATAGCTAAAAATGACATTTCAAATGTTTGTGTGCGTGTGTGTGTGTGTTTGTACTCAAAATTATGCATTTTCTCTCCAGTCTGGTCAGTAAGTTAACTATCATTGCATACTGAATCATGTAGTCAACATGTGCTTACTGCAAAAAATTTTAGAAACCCTAATTACCTAATCACATAGACTACCAACAAGATAAAGTAAGGAACAGCCATTTCAAAAATAATTTGTTGGACTTAAATCAGTGTGTTCTTTTGCTTCTGTATGAGTTTTATTCATATGTACACAGATTACAAATCCCGTAATACATAATGAATGACAGTGGGAAAGAACTTCTTCTTGTGAGAGTTGATTCTAGCAATTAGAGCAATCTAAGAAAAAGTTTTTGAGGTCATGTATTCGGTATGTCTTCAGGTTACTTGTGTTATGTTACAATAGGTCACAGCCAGGCATTATTGTTGCTGTTCTGTAAAATATTCATTCCAGAACGAGTGAAGGGAATGAGAGGTTTCAGTCAGCAGTGCCCATAGAAGCTGTGTTTCTGAGAGAACAGAGTGGGGTAACCCCATAACAGCTCTTTGGTTTAAGGAATTTTGGTGGATTATAATTGGTACGGTTGAAGCTGGTTCGCATTTGGGTAGCCATAAGGAAATTTCATATGTTCTTTATTGAGGATGTAGGAAAACCTATAGATTTTGCAGACATTTTTAATGCAATGTATTCTAAGTACAAGCACAGTCTTGGTATTTCTTAGATCCCTTTTCTGCCATGTATTATACAATAATGAATGGGCTTTTACAAGGCATTATTAAAACAAAGCCAAGTTAACATTGATTTATCTCAGAGATGACAGACCTTTGAAAATTTTTCCATCTTTATGTTAGTAAGGACATGCACATAACTGTATTAACTTTATTCTTTAACAATTAGTCCATCAAAGCAATATGTTTCCTTCAACTTCTGGAAGTCTCAACCTCAAAAATAAGGAATTATTTCCTTATATTTGTATTTTTGTTTGACAGAAACCTTAGAAGAGAAGAGAAGCAATGTTTCTGGGGTCAGAATTTGAACTCTAGAGTACCATTAATGTACTATACTCCCAAATGATTTATCAGAGGAAGACCAGTGGTAAATAAAAGTTTGAAAGAACCAAACATAATGAAGTGTCAGGAGAAGTAAAAGTTTAGAAAGTTTTCAAGGGCAGACAGCATTACATTAAAATCAGAAGCATTAATTATATTTTGTTTAAAACACCATTTTCAAAGGAAGTTTTTGCCATCATTGTATATTAAAATAAAATGCATTTTTTTCATGGGCAACTGAGATGGCATGGTACATCATAACACTACAGATATGATGGGAAGGAATATGAAATGGGACCTTATTTCATAGAAATTTAAATGAGGTTTTTTAAATTATTATATCTGAAACCTACAGTATTATTACAGTTATCTAGATACAAAATATTTCACTTTTTTTTCCCCATTTCTAGTTATTGAACAAAAATGGAAATCTTTCTCATAATATTTATTTTTTAGGGTCATGTACTTTACAGAAGCTGACACTAAAATCCTGTCTAGATCTTTTTTAACTTGGCAAAATACTTAGCTAAAGTAACTGTTACTGATTATGGAATGTATAGTCAGCAAATAGCAAAAACAAATTAGAACGTGATCATATTATTTATAATCATGAGCAATTAAAATTTTTGAGGCAAATTATATGAAGAAAATACTAAAAACACTAGTCAAAATAATGGATTTAAATAATGACACACTAATAATGTGATCATTCAATTTGCAATGTTAAATAATTCAGTTTGTGGTATTCTAAATGCAATTTCTCAACATTAACTATCGCTGAATTACTTTTACTATATTGTTTTTGTGACCTCTATTGTAAGCCATTAATTTGACATTAAAAGGTAAAGTGATTATAACAACATAACAGTGAATACAATAAGGAAAATGTGAGAAATCAAAGGAAGTTTAACTAACTTTTGATGCTATAAAAAGATTCTTACTCTTAGAAAGAATTTTCTGTTCCTGGGTGTGTTTCAGTTGTATTCTCACACGTTAGCCATGCTGTGAGTGAGACTTGAGGCAGAAGCAAATGGTGTGACCACAACTCCAGTTCCTCTTCACAAGCCCTGTTATGAAATGCAAAGCAACCAAACAATACAGTCCTGTGCAGTTCATCTCACTGTCTAATGGCAAACGCTGGCCGTGTCTAAGAAGGGGACCGAACATTCCAAACCTATCCTCATGTGGATAACATCGTAACTACAGAATACCACCTGCATTATGTGGAAAGTATACCTGTCTCAGTAACACCTACTCTTTTTTTTATAACTTGTACCCAAACTCAGTCAAATTTATGGGAAAAATAATCAAGGCACTCATTTCCCAAGAGGCAATCTCAGACTGTTACAAATCAAAACTGATTGGAGAGGGGCAAGGAGGAGGAAATTTCTCTTGGGGAAAGTTAACCATCAGGAACATCCACAGTCTTCTTGCCATTAGCACTAAGGACCAGCACAGACAGAAGATGAGGTCCCCAAGCCCATCACATGTTAGACCTGATCCATCCATCCACCAGTCCATCCCACCCCGTCACTCCTAGGGTGCTGGATTCTTATGGCAGGTTGCCGACCACAAGAAGGCAAGTTAGGGTTTTCATATAAAACTTTCTAGGCCACTGTAATGTCTTCTGTCTTACACACACAGTCCTTCCTCATCCGTCTACTATGGAATATCATCAATTAGTTTAACTTATAAATCTATAAGTGATAGGGAGGAAAATTTCCTAAAATTTTTGAATTTCTTTGTTATTTCTGACCTTCATACTGAATAAGGTGGAGGACTAAAATTTCTTTTGTAGAACAAAGACAGTGAACACCACAAAGGTTAAAGTAGTTGAGTAATATAAGAAAATATCCAACCCTATTTTGAGGTTCTTGGTTTTTTTTTTTATTTTGATGGGTTTTTGGTTTGTTAGTTTGGGGTTGTTTTTGGAACTGTTGTTTGATTTTTAAAGGTAGAAAAGTTAGGAACTTCAACCTCTAGAATGCTTGTGCTATTTCTCAGTAACTGTAGTAATTTGATAGAATGCTAATATGCTGAATCTTTGGAATTACTGACTTTATTGAGGTTGAGAGATTCAATTGATTGCATTCTTGACAGACAATTAGCTGATCAGGAGACGAGCAAAATAACAAGAATGCGTTCTTTAGAAGAGGCTAGGAAGAGGTGAGGATCATATCAATGTTTCTTAGAACTTTTCAAGGTCAAGTTTTTCTAGAAATAAAGAATTGGGAAAACACAACAAAAAGCCCTCATGAAATGGAAGAAGGTGGTAGGAGTGGTTGACTCTGAGGAAGAGGTATTGGTTTTCAGACAACACCAGAACAGGGATAAGCTTTGTATCTAGACTGCATGCTGCATTACTTATCCCAAATGTTTGGATTGCTTTTCTTTTTGTTCATTATTGTCTTTGCAGAATAACTATGAGCACTCTAAGTTTAAAAAAAAAAAAAAGAAGAAGAAAGTAAAATGAAAATAGATTGAAGTGAGTTTAGGAACTTCTGCATTGCTGAAATTGCTCTGTGACAGATCTCCTGTTTATTTCAGTTATTTAACAGTCTTTTCAATTTATTGCCATCTTCTATGAATTTGACAGTGTAATATTTTGTGACAGTTAAAGTTTTACTTCATGTAAATGGACTTTGATTTCAGGCATTCCAAAGAAATTTAATACAGGTCTGTCTCACACTGATAAAGAAAGAAGATAGACATACGTAACCAACAGCATTTTTGACAGTTTTCTGCCAAGTCACTCTATGTAGCTTCAGCTGAGAAATGAAAAATAATTTTGTTTAACATTACCCTATGGAGTCTAAAGAGAGTTCAATGAATTTCAGTCCTGAACTTCCAATCCTGTATACAATTAATATCTGAGTCGTGACAAACACACCATTCTGTCATGCATCACTTGTTAATGACCTTCTTCGACCTTATAAAAAGACTTAACAAAGGAAATGAGTATCCATGGTTGTTCTACCACAAAAAGGTAGTATTTAGTATGAATAGGCCCATTCCAAACCCTCAAGTTCCATGAAAAATCTAATCTGCGTTTCATGAGTTCCTTATAAAAGAGTAGTATTTCAAGATAGACAATTTACAAATTGTTATACTTCTGTCATTTTGTATTACTATATTCAGAAGGTTGCAAGAAGAGAAGGAGTGCAGCACCACATGCAAATTAGGCTACGGTAGAAAAGTTAATGGAAAAAGCTGAAAGAAAAGAAAGGGACAGAGGAGCCATTGCTCACCCAGTCTCTTCACAATGGTACTTGATGGGAGGAAGAGAGTGTAAGTAAGTGGGACAAAAGAGGATCAGACTGAATATAAGAAAAAATGTTTTTGAAGGAAAATGTTTTTCAACCTGAGTGCAGTCAAGAAATGGAACAGGTTGCACAGGAGGCTGAACAGCCTCCATACTTGGAAGTTTTCAAAGTGTTACTGATTAAACCCCTGAGCAGCCTGGTCTGATCTCATCACTGATCATGTTTTGAGCAGGAAGTTGAACTAGAGGGCTCCCACAGCCCCTTGCAACCTGAATTATTATTTTATCCTATGATTATATGGTACTGGTTACCCAACAGCTGTAAAAAAGAGAAGGCTTTAGTAAAGTAATAGGAAAAAGGAAAACTTATTGTCAGATGGGAAAAGAGGTAAGAAAACCCTTATTGCAATAGCTTTCTCCACTTGTTCCTTATTGCAACCATAGAAGGAGGCAGGTACAGCCAAAATTAGGAACAGGAAAGATGGCTGTCTACAAAATCTTCACGCCAGCCCTGGAACAAGTGATGGGGCTGGAGTGGGGAGTCTACCAAGGTAATTTAGATAATTATGGCCAAGAAAAACCATATATGTTAAGGCTAATCTAGAACAACTTGTTCCTTATGCTGTGTTTTACTTTTGTGACTCTTATAACAGAATTGTATTTCTCTTCTTGTCTTGACAGAAGTCAGTACACACACTCTCTTATATTTAAATCTTGTCACACCATAAACCAGAATCACCTCACTTATGGAAGATACAGTCTTCCCTGGAAAAATGGACATAATTGGGGTGTGCTGAAAAGAAATGTTTGTGCTATCTATATTCAGGGCTCCTCCTGAGTTTTCATGTTGCTTCCACACTAGGTTGCAGGCGTCTTTTTGTGCTGCTAACACTGATTTATGCAGAGAAAGACAACTCCCTTGGTATGTCTGGAACTTCTTTGATGAGAAACCTGAAAGTGGAAAATGGCTTCACACTTCAGGAGGGAGGGATGGAAAGGAAACCTGTCACACTACCATAAGACATGCTTGGAAAAGTCTTTTTCCTTTTTTATTCTGTTCATTTCCCTCCAAAGAAGAAAGACTGAGTTCCATTTCTAAGATTTTTTTTTTTTGCCTACATATTCAAAATAGAAATAAAACTATTAACTCTTCAGAAGTTCACAGCTAGATGGTATTGATAGTGACACTGGAGGAAATGGGGAAACAACTGTTAGCTTCACTTTAAAGTGAAATAAGAAAAAAGATACATAAAATGTCAGTGTCAAGGATATTAGTACCTTGAAATACCTATGAAGATATGTGTAAATATTAAAATAATTTTTGATTTCAGGAAAAAAGGTGGAGTTGAATGTGCAACCATGGACAATAACATTTTTATCTTATACAACTTTGTTTCTCTTTTAGTGGCAAAGCATTACTATAACACTGGTTGAGAAAGTGCAGATGGTTGCTGTAATCCTAGGATCTCTGTTCTTAGTAGCAAGTGTGACTTGGCTTCTATGGTCAGCCTTCAGCCCTTATGCAGTATGGCAAAGAAAGGACATCCTTTTTCAAATCTGCTATGGAATGTATGGTTTTATGGATCTAGTATGCATAGGTAAGCTCAAAATCTTTAAACAGCACAGACTGTGGTTTAAGACTGTGACTATTTCTATTTTTCTAATTGGTCACTCTAATTTATCGCTCCAGTTCTTTGCAGATTTATTCTCAGCTGATACGTTTGGCAAGTGCTGCTTTTTACAGTGTTGGAAATACTGCAGAGAGAAAAGAATCAAAGAAACTTTACTCTGAGATTCATCAGTGTCTTCCCAAAATCTTAGTGGCGAGAACAGGATCAGTTTAAATTTCTTGATAAAACAGACAACTAGCAAAGTTCAGGAAGTTAAACAGATGAAAATATGAAAGGCATTGTTAAAATAATTAGTAAAATTACACACTGTCAAGTTGTCTTCTGATGCCAGTTTGAATTAGATTGTATCATGAAGCGCAGAAGAAGCCCTCGAAGATGTTATCACACTGCACACCCAAAATTAGGTTGCACAGATTTATATAGGTCACTGGGCTAGAAATGGAGGAGAACAGAGAAGTCAGGCATGAGTTCTTTGCACATCATAAACAGTTATGAAACACTTACACAGTCCTAACTGTAGTAACTTGCCTTACTATAAAAAAGTCCCAAGTCGTTTAGCTGAAATCTCGTAGGAGAAAATACATTTTACTGCAACACTCTATTGACCACTTCTGAGATTTCTGAAAGTACCCTGGACTCGGGAATATTTAAGTAGAAATCTTTTTAGTATTTGGTAAAACAACCTTGATTTGATTGTTAGAATAGTTATGATTATTTGCAGAGAAAATTTACATTAAATATTACATAATTATATAATTTAGAGAATTAAATTTACAAAATTACTAATATTAATTAAATTAAACCACATTCATGGAATTTCAATTGCAAGAAAATCCAGAAGTGAAATGCCATCTGATGTTTGCATTGACATTTCTGAGAGATAAATATTATCTGAATCTTATATATGGGAATTACAAGGACAGCGCTGAATTCTGCTCCCTAAGGAACAAAGAAACAGGATGATTCCGTATATCAAGGGTTTTGCTTCAACTGTAATGCTTCATCATTTTTTATTGAAACCATCCCATTACTGTAAAAGTATTTATATTTCATCTACATCAGCAGTTCTGGTCATTTTGTAATTTTTGTTAGAGAAGCCTGCTCTGGAATATTTTGTAACACAGGCTTTCTTCTGTGAACCCAAATCTCAGACAGAAAAGTGAGCAGAATCTCACACTTTGGACAAGTGCTCATCTTTTAAATGAATAAAAGGGCTCAGCTACACATCCTCTTAAATGCTGATTTCTGAATATTACCTCCTCCAGCTTAACACTTAATATTGAGGGCTTTGCTTTTGTTTAAAAATACACTAAATGAAGATAAAATGTGCTTCAGGCATTCCAAACATTTCATTTATATGGAATTCTGGCTTGTTTGGGTTTTTTTTTCCCAGTAAAAAAATTACTTTGGTAAGCATCAGCTAGTTGAAATAGCCAGTTACTTCAAATCATTTTCATTCTTCCAATTTGTTTTACTGTTAAAATACCTAAACCAGATTAAACTGCAAATCAGTCAAGAACGTGTGTGGGTGATCAGAAATATTACTGTATTTATCCATAGAAGTAAACATTTGGAAGGTGAGTAGTTCTGTAGCTGCCTCTCAAGCCAGCCAGGTTCCAGCCACCACTGAAGTGGAAGCTACTGAGCTATCTTGTATCTCACATGGAGCTTCTGGCTCAGCTACACCCTGCAGGAGCAAGGCAAACACACAGCTGTCTTCCCTCACAAGATAAATTGACTTTCCTGTCTTTAATAAATGCATTTTTTTATAATCCTATCATAAATAATACATGGAAATTTAAATGTAAAACTGACTACAATTAAACGTATTCAGACGCTGTTTTGTAGTTATAAAGTTCACTGCAGATATGACTTAACAGTTTACTAGACTGTATCTGGAAATTCGGAAAGCTGTATAAAGGAGGTTTGGTGATTGAGGAATTTTGATAATCCAGATTCATCCAGACCTAGTTATTCTGCATATAATTTCAAGTAATTTGCATTTTGTTATCTTGTAAGATCAGGATTTCTTGTAACTCTTAAAAATATTCATTAATATAGTCAACCTTATTCAATTTTATCTTTTTCTTCTGTGGTAAAGTGAGAGGGTTTAGATTGATAGTTTTAATTTAAAACTGTCAAATAAAATTCTCTAATAGATGTATGTAATTATTACTTACAAATTATTTCAAAAACCCCAAACACTTTCCATTATGTTGGTGACTTCCCAAGGCATTAACTTATGATTTTACCATTATTATGTATAATCTCTTATATCGTAAAGCTTATAATGCCTACAACCAGCTACAGTTCTCACTTAGTATCTCCTCTCCTTCCATTTGTGTTTAGTCATCCGTGGCATTCCTTAGTTTTTAACGAGATTTACAGTGAGTGAATACCTCTACTCCCACTGTAATTTCTCTTTATTTCAATGAAAAATCTATGCAGACATACAGGATTTCCTGTGCACCACATATTTCAAGATAATACTTGAGATACTGGTGGTATGACCAAGATTTATTCCATCTGCCTTCATTTATGCCTCCCTACGCCTTTGCAGAAACAATACAAATATTCCTAGTCATTTGTGAAGTGTAAATATCTTCATACAAAAAGGGTGAAGCACTTTTTGAAATGTTTTGCTATAATTTTTGAAAGCAGTTTGCCTAAAGGTACTGATGTATTTTTATGACATCTTTGAAAACGAGCACATAACAATTCCTTTATCCAATGATTGACTTATATATAATATATAGCACACCAGTCACTTTCTTATTAAGTAAATTACATGTAACTTGTATTTTACTTCATTTTGTTTTACATTTCAACAAAAGAAAATTCCCAAAGGTTATAGATCACCAGTATAGTATGTTCAGTTCATTCCAGCATACATGTTTTATTGGTATCCACTGTTCTCTTTTTTCTAGTCTGAATTTCTTCCAGAATTCTTCCGGACAAACAGGATCACTTTTACTTAATCAGTGTTGGTTTTAGCCCTACAAGTCATCACCTTGTACTTTTCTGCATCAAAGCTGAGTGTAAAGCTGTTCTCTTTGAAATTTGCTATTGGTAGAAGTTTTCCTAAAGCAAACCTTGAGCACTGATCAAATAGAACTACAGCCTGTGAAAGCCAGAGCTATTGCAGTGGTAGTGCTAGGATCAGACCATCCATGTAGGGATTACCAAAGAGAGTGAGTTCATGAAAGGAATGAATAATATGAATCCCTTACCTAGCCACTGAAGGACAGTATATCAAGCTTTTGCCATTCTACTTTCTAGACCTAGCAATTATTTTGCGTAACAGAAAAGTCATAGAATTTTATATATTTTTCACGGGGAAATAGTTATAACTACTAGTCATAAATGGTTCTAACATGGACAAAACCTCTCACAAATAATAACAGCTGACTTGCAATCCCAGAACAGTGCTGCTCCTTTTCCAGCAGTGAAAAGTAGTTGCAACATTGCACTAGAAACATGATTGGTGCCAGTAGTACTGTGGCAAGGGAGTAAGAGATGGGAACCAGTGCGAGGTGAGAATTGCCCTCTGAAAGCCTCTTTCTTCCCTGCTAAGGAGCTTGATGCCTTGCAACATTCCTGTAACTCCTTGGCTGTGAAAACGAACAGGCTGCAGTTACTGACAATGAATACATCTAGCTGCACTTTATGTCTTTACTCAGAAAGCCTTTTTTTCCTCCCACACTAGATCTAATTCTAAATAGTTTATAAAGAATTATATCACTATTTTTAGCATGGACATGTTTCACTTTAATACTGTGAGCAGTTGATTGTATTTTTTTTTTTTTTTTTACATCTGTGGGCCCTAGAATAGTTTTAAGACGTGGCATTTTGTCCAGAGATAAAGTCTGTTTCTGAAAATAATCTTTTATTCCTGGATAAAATCTTGTGATGTTTCTGGGAGGACCATTCCTAAATGATTATATCTAAGATTAGTATGATAAATAAGATAAAGTTGTAACCAAATACCACCAAATCTGAATGATATAAGACAAATTGACTGCTTGTAAAGACATTCAGTAGTAAAAATTTAAAGTATCTTGTGAGTCAGGGTAAGAAAACTTTTGAACACAGTAAAAGAATGTAATAGTACTTGGCAAAAATATAAGAAAAGAAAAGAAAATTAAGATAATTGTTGGCTGGATCCCACAGCAATCCCTCCATCTTAGAGAAAAAACCTAAAGGTAAAATCTTCTCAGAACCATAGGACATTTAGATGGGTCCATCATCCTAAAACTCTGCTCCTTGTAGATATTAAATGGACAGAACATCTGAACAGCTAATAGTAGTGAATTCTAATACTTCTGGGGATCATCTGCATCAAACAAATAATTTTTTTTCCCCTATGAGTCTTCAGCTATGTCCTCTGTGCTGTTGAAATCATCGTGTTTGGAAGAAATCAGTATTCTTCAGGGATTTATTCTTGTTTTCTCTCTTGATTCTACATTCATTGCTGTGGAACCCTTAAGAGAAAGGAGATTTTTGCCATTTTCTTACAGCTCTACTTCAGTGACTAACTACTTGTCTTTTGATCATCAGAACTCCTCTGGACCTCGAAAATCTCCAGCATTTAAACCTTACCTAGAGTTCCTCTTGTTTAGGGTCTTGGAACTGTTGGTGCTAAGAACTTCCCCCCCCCACCCAGTTCTTTTGCCACTTTTACCTAGGTCTTTTTCAGTCTGTAGCTCTATCAAGAAGGAAGCTAAAACTTTTTATTAGAGGAATTATGAAAGTGCTCCTTTTCTCCTTCAGCACTGCCAAATTTGACAACTTTATTCCAAGGCTTGCAATATTTGATCCTTTGTTTTGTAGCTCTTTTAAAGTATATGTGACTGACAGCTTCCACTATAAAGAAAATTTCTCATCCTTGACAATGTTTAAAAACTTTGGAAATGTAATTTCAATAAATCCTGAAAGCCCCAAGACAGTAAAAAAAGAGTTCCCTGAAAGAAGTCATCCTACACTTCTTCTGTTGTAATTTTGGGAAGATATTTTGACTGTTTAAATGTACTTCATGTACCTCAATGATCCTTTCTCAAATACTTCCTTCTGTATTTTGAAATATGTTATTCAGGTTCTAGTGGAGCGTGGACATGTATCTTTACTTTGGAGTAAATAGGGGGTTTTTTTACCTTTGTTTCATCACAGCCTTGAGAGAAGTTGGACCAAATAATGCTGTTGTCCAAGGAGAGGTTGAGGATGATTATTCTCATTTCCTTTACCACTTAATAGGAAATCCAACAGAACACAAAAGGGTGGATCTTTGTCACAGCAGTAAAATCATGGCTAATTTGGTTTGTAGATTCTATATATGATCAAAAGCATTTATTCTTTTTAATACAATCAAGCCAGTCTTGAAGGTACATTTATGTATTGACTATTATTATTGATTATTATTATTATGCCAAGTTTTAAAGACAGATTGCTTTATCTATATCTGAGAAGATGAAGATAGAAATCTTGCAGTCAAGAAAAACTTCCACTAAAATGCTTTGCTGTTACAAAATACATTTAAAATATTTACTATTTAATTAAGTCTATTTTGTGATACTTTTGCTGTATTGGATGCTTCAATGAATTGTAGGCAACTTGAAAGCCTTACAGAGATGCTGCATTCACTGTCATGTCCTTCTGAAAGAAATCTTTGTGTTTCTCCATCTTTCAGTGTACTGATCTTAAAAAATGTGTTAGAGTAGGCGTTGCTATCTGCAAATCATTGCACTTGAATCTGAGGTTTGCTGTTCATGTAAATATTTTTATCATCCTTTCTCCTTGTGCCATCTTTCTGTGCATCTCCTTTCTGGTACCAGTTAATCATGCTAAAGGACCTCAGACACTTAAATCACAATTTTGTTGTGTAGAAGCAGGTGATACACAATCTCTTCAGCTAAAGGACTCCACAGATCACATTATAGATGTGGCCATGTATAGGAGTATATTAGGCAAGAAGCACACTGGACAAAAGATTTATAAATGTTTTTGGCTAGGCAGATTGCTCTCCTCCCAAAGCAGGGAGCCAGAGAAAACAGGTGGTGTTGCTCAGAACCTTGTAAGCGTCCCCAACCAGGGAGGCTGAGGAAGAATTAGTAAGAAGGCAGAAGCCTCATGTGTCTCCCCAGTAAATCCGTATTTGAAATACTCACACATAAAGAGTGTGAGTATAAACATATACATGCATACAAAAAGTTAGGAGCTTCATTTCTTTAAGTAAGTTTATTGTATGCATACAATAGGCATAAATATTAGGTACGTGGAAATTCATAAGCAGATTGGTCTGTTGAGGACTCCAGAAATTTTGTATTTTCCTTGAAGGACATTTTAAAAGATTTCCTGGGTCTCAGCAAAAAGATGATTTGCAACTTTTTCCTATTGAATACTAAAGAGAAAGAACAAAGTTTGTCATCCTTACCACGCTCATCGTAGTTAATAATAACATTTAATTTCTTCTTGTTCTAAAGAAGCAAGACAGAAAAGTCATTATACTTACAGCTGTTTCAGGTTTTCATAAATCTTCTGTACTCCTAAGTTGAACTAGGAATCTGAAAGCAGTTAAATTTGTCTGTATCTGTATTGAATTCTGCAAAACACTCTTAAACAAATGTAGGACTATCCTGTTCATTATAGAAGGTCTAACCTACTTAAAGGTCTACTTAAACCAGCAAAAATCTCAGAAAAATAAATAGTAATTACCATGAACAAGGGCAGCACTAGCATAAACAGTCAATATCCAAATCTGGCAGTTTTGCATTGGTTTACTTAAATCTAAATTATTTATTTAGTTAGGCATGCACAGATCATTCCAGTACTGGTTATGTTGAGCTTTCATTCAGAACAACTTTATTTCCTCTGCATGTTCCTGCCTCCCAAACACATGAATAACCACTTACATTGCATATGTACAGTTTGTTTGAATTACTAATGTTATGAGTAATTTAATTGCATCTGGAAATTGCCAGAGTCATTACAATGTGTTAAATCTCTATTTGCTCTCAAAAAATTTTGTATAAACGCCTTTTTTTTTTCTCTACTTTCAGGACTGATAGTACATGAAGGTGCATCTGTTTATCGAGTGTTTAAGCGCTGGAGGGCTGTGAATCTACACTGGGATGTGTTAAATTATGATAAAGCCACGGACATAGAAGAGAGCAATCGAGGAGAATCCTCATCAGGGAGGACATTGTGGCTGCCACTGACTGCATTTAGAAACAGAAGTTTAGTTCATCCAACACAGTTAACCTCACCAAGATTTCAGTGTGGCTATGTGTTGTTACACCTATTCAACCGCATGAGACCTCAGGAAGATTCATCAGAGGATAACTGCTCTGGGGAAGTAGTGATGAGAGTGACCTCAGTGTAAAGATTGTGCTCACTGTGCTAACAGATAAGGATAATGTGCCCTGGTGTTACAGGACTTTGGAATGTAGTTATGATGAATGGTGAAACCATTAACACTTGAAAAAATGTATACACTTTTTTTTTTAAATTTAGTGGTTTTTATATGATCAGATAAAACACAAATACATTTTTCTGGGGGGAAAGAAGTCTCTTGCTTTTTATATAGTCTGATTTATTGAATCTTTTCTCAATTTGTACCTGAGGTGTATGTAACATAGCTTAACTCTTAGGTCTTTGAATGATGAGGAAACTCATTTTTAAGTAAAAAGATATATTTAAATGTATTTTCTTAAACTCTGGCTTTAATCCACTACTGTTATTTTTTTCCACTTCCATGAGGATTAAACTGGACAACATTCTTCCATAAAGAATAAGAATGTTGACACATCAAATATTCTTCCTTTTCTGTCTTTATTTTGCTGTTCTTTGTTGCTCACTTCAGGTGTGTGAAAGCAAGTAAGGGATGTATTGTCCTTTGCCTTTAAGCAGGAAGTCCAGTGGGTGTTCTACAAAACCTAAAGGAAGATGGGAAGTCTGTTCTTTTAGCTCTCCCAGATGTCCATGCAAGATACCAGACACAAGTATGACACAGACAAGGGAAGGGTCTTGTGCCGCCTCTCGAGTCTCTAAGATCTGCAGAGTGCTGTGCCTGTGCACAGAAGTGTCGTTACCTTCTGAGCAGTGCTGCTGGAATTAGCAACCTGTGAATTTTTAGTACCATTCTAATTATAGGTCACTAACGTCATTTTTTTTGTTAAAAATAAAAAAAAGAAAAAAAAAAAGAAGAAATGTACATTACCTCTTCTGGAATAATAATAAATCCTGAGAGAAACTGAAGTATAAATAATGCAGAGCCTTAGTTTTGCCAGGGAACAAATCATCATATTAAAAATGAGCCAATATCATGACAGATAATCAATGCTGTGAAGTTTGCTTCTCTTGTTTCTGTTTCATGGCAAAAATTCTAATAGAATTTAATCAAATGGAAATGGAAGTGGAAATAATTTTCAAGTTAATAATAAGCCTGTTAAAGACTGAGATAGAAAAGTAAGACTGAAATGACTATGAGAACACTAGCTTACTCAGAACAGTTTTGTAGAATCATAGAATATTCTGAGTTGGAAGGGACTCACAAGGGATCATCAAGTCCAACTCCTGGCCCTGCACAGAACACCCCAGGAGTCACACCATGTGCCTGAGAGCATTGTCCAAACACTTGAACTCTGTCAGGCTGGTGCTGTGACTACTGCTCTGGGGAGCCTTTTCCAGGGCTCAATTCACCTCTAGTGAAAAATCTTTTCCCAATCCTCAGTCTAAACCTCCCCTGACTGAGCTTCAGGCCATTTCCTCAAGTCCTGTCACTGGTCATGAGAGTGAAGAGGTCAGTACCTGCCTGTCATGGTTTAACTCCAGCCAGCAGCCAAGCCCCAGGCAGCCACTCGCTCAGTCCCCCACCAGTGGGACGGGGGAGAGAATCAGAAGGGTAAAAGCCAGAAAACTCATGGGTTGAGATAAAGACAGTTTCTGAGGGAAAGCAAAAGCCACACACATAAGCCAATTAAAACAGGGAATTCATTCCCCACTTCCCATGGGCAGACAGGTGGTTTGCCACCTCCAGGAGAGCTGGGCCTCATCACACATAGTGGTTAATTGGAAAGACAAATGCTGTCACTCCAAACATCCCTCCCTTTCATCCTTCTTCCTCCCACTTTATATGCTGTGCATAATGTTACATGGTCTGGAATATCCCTTTGGTCAGGTTGGGTCACTTGCCCTGGCTGTGTCTCTTCCCAAACTCCCGAGCACTCTCAGCTTCCTCACCAGCAGGGCAGTATGGAAAGCAGGAAAGGCCTTGGCTCTGTGCAAGCCCTACTTAGTACCAACAAAAACATCTCTATATTATCAACCCTGTGTTCAGCACAAATCCAAAATACAGCCCATATCAGCCACTGTGAAGACAATTAATACTACTGCAGCCAAACCCAGCACATTCCACCCCTTATTCCATAGCATTTGCATAATGCCAGGTGCCCCACTATTCAATACAATTACAGTAACCACCACCCTAACCAGCCCACTGCCCCTCTGCTTCCCTTCGTGAGGATGTTGAAGACAACAGTGAGCTCTCCCCTCAGTCTCTTTTCCAGGCTGAACAGACCAAATGAGCTCAGTTGCTCCTCATACGGCTTCCCCTCCAGACCCTTCACCATCCTCATGGTGATCCTCTTTTGGATGCTCTCTAACAGTTTAATGTCTTTCTTATATCACGGCACCCAAACCTTTCCCCAGCACTCGAGGTGAGGCCACCCCAGTGCAGAGCAGAGCAGGACAATCCCCTCCCTTGCCCAGCTGGCGATGCTGTGCCTGATGCCCCCCAGGACAGGGTTGGCCCTCCTGGCTGCCAGGGCACTGCTGACTCATGTTCAACTTGCCATTGACCAGGACCCCTAGGGCCCTTTCTGCAGTGCTGCTTTCCAGCATCTCATTCCCCTTTCTATACACATATCCCGGGTTGCCCCAACTAAAGTGCAGAATCCAGCACTTGATCTTGTTGAACATCATATGGTTGATGATTGCCCATCTCTCTAATTTGTCAAGGCCTCTCTTCAGGGTCTCTCTGCCCTAGAAGGGTTCAACAGCTCCTCCCAATTTAGTGTCATCAGCAAATATATTTAGTGTTCCTTTGAGTCCCGTGCCCAAGTCATGAATGAAGATGTTGAAGAGAACTGGGTCAAGGATGGAGTGCTGAGTTGACGTTGTGAGGCTGTCAGATCCCCACTTGTTGCTGTAGTAGTGAGCATGGAGAGAAAACCAACACAGATTTGG
>VZTH01007840.1:631433-647298 GCA_013397815.1 Aleadryas rufinucha | reverse complement strand
ATCCCCTCCCTTGCCCGGCTGGTGATGCTGTGCCTGATGCACCCCAGGACAAGTTTGGCCCTCCTGGCTGCCAGGGCACTGCTGACTCATGTTCAACTTCCCATTGACCAGGACCCCTAGGGCCCTTTCTGCAGTGCTGCTTTCCAGCATCTCATTCCCCTTTCTATACACACATCCCGGGTTGCCCCAACTAAAGTGCAGAATCCAGCACTTGATCTTGTTGAACATCATATGGTTGATGATTGCCCATCTCTCTAATTTGTCAAGGCCTCTCTTCAGGGTCTCTCTGCCCTAGAAGGGTTCAACAGCTCCTCCCAATTTAGTGTCATCAGCAAATATATTTAGTGTTCCTTTGAGTCCCGTGCCCAAGTCATGAATGAAGATGTTGAAGAGAACTGGGTCAAGGATGGAGTGCTGAGTTGACGTTGTGAGGCTGTCAGATCCCCACTTGTTGCTGTAGTAGTGAGCATGGAGAGAAAACCAACACAGATTTGGACCAGGAAGAAAGGTGAAGAAGAAGTGTCTTTGTGTAATTAATTCAACTAGTTTTATATATTAGTATTCTAGCATGGTATAAGGTCATTGAACCTTAAGCCATCCACCTCCTGAAGTGATTGGTCAGTTCTCCCAACATCCATTCCAAAATATTTCTCTAGTTAGTATCACAGCAATTCTACAAACAATCTGCAGGTGCAAGATAGCAAAGTTAGTTTACAAAACCCATATCATTGTTTCTAATAGTTTGCATGGGAAAGGCAGAGCTCTCATGAAATGCTTCAGCCTCACAAGATGCTGCAGAAAGCTGGAAAGTTTCTCTGCTACAGCTTTTTAGCATCCACACCCACTCAGCTTCTCTCTCACCCTCCTCAACAGAAGAGAGGGGAAAAATAGGATGCAAAACCTTGTGGGTCAAGACAAAGACAAGGGCATCACTACCGGCTACTGGCTCAAGCAAAAGAAAAGACAGAACAGGGAAAATTATTTTAATTCATTCCCAATTAAAATCAAGTTGGGTGTTGCGAAACAAAGATAAAACATAAACCACCTTCCTTCCACCCACCCCTCCTCTTCACAGGCTCAGCTTCAACCCTTCACTTCACTCCCAACTCTTCTACCTTCTGCCCACTGGGCAGTGCAGGGAGATGAGGAATAGGGGTCTGCAATCAGTCTATAACAGCTCCTGTCTGCTGCTTCTTTCTCCTCCTCACACTTCTCTTCTCCAGCCTTGGGCCTTGCCATGAGTCTTTCAGTACAAACCTGCTCCAGCATGGGCTCTCTATGGGTTACGATTCCTTCAGGACATGTCTGCCAGGGGCTGCAGTGTGGATGTCTGCACAGCCATGGTCTCTCCAGGGTCTACAGGGAAATACCTGCTCCACCAGGACATCTCCAGGGTCACAGGGCAATCTCTGCTTGAGACTGACTCTGTTTGGCATGGGGCAATCCCAGCCTCTCCTCACAGAGGTCACCTCTGCAGCTCCCATCCTCACCTGGGCACCTTTACCCAGTACACAGATAAACATTTTTCTGTTTCAAAATAAGTTTATCCAGTAGCTGAAAATTTTTATTTTGTGCAGGAGATGGAGTGCTGAGGCTGGAAAATTCCCTCTCACGAGTCAATAGGATGGTGCTGCAATCAGTGCCTGCCTTCCTTTTATAAGAGGCTTACATGCCAAGACCAGACGCAGGAGGCCTCTGTAACTACACTTGGAAGAGAGATAGAAATAATTTAAGCATTGGTGCTTAAAAGCTCCTTCCATATTCATAAACATTTATCCAATGAACTCTACACAGGGCCCAGCATTCTGTGCTACAGTCTCACAAGCTCAAAGTTACACTTATTAAATCTACAGATGCCTTACTGCTCTTTAACCAGTTCATGTGAAAAGCAGTACATAAGCCATGAACAGTGAAATGCTATCTCAAAAAAGCCAGTTTATCTCCTGCATGGCAAATTACCAGCATACCACAGGCCATTTCCTTGAGAAACTATGAGAATTCACTTCTAGGTTATCTTTAAACAATTTCCCAAAGGAGGAATTTGGGGAGAAATTTGGGGAGATGAAACTGACTTGGGAAACCTGCCGTATCACTGGGAAATACTTGTTCTTAATTACTACTTAAAGGAAGGCTGCTTTCCCAGAAGGACCACAGCTCCACTAGACCAAATTGAGATCACAGTTAGTATCTCAAAAACCAGCATAATAAAGTATGCTCTGATCAATATACTCATGTTTCACTTTTAGGTACTTGTGCTCTCTGGGACTTAAAGAATATTTAAATGGTCTTTTACAGGATCCTAAAAATGAAATTAAGAACTGTATGAAAACATTTTATTGTAAAGAAATCTTTTTCATTCTCATCCAAATAAGTAAGGAGCTGGGGGGAAAAATACTCACCAGAAAAAAAAAGCAACAGATGCAATTAAAGAGAGGACAAGATTTCTGTGTACAAGTATTTGAAAGACACCTAGGTCTAGAACACTTAACAACTTCTGAGTGAAAAAAATGGTCCAACTAAGAGAAATGAAAATTGCTAGTAAGAGAAATGTTTATGGCAAATATCACAAAAGCCTTTTTAATGGTAGGATAACTCAACATTCATTTCTATGGCACAATAATTTTGCATATGACTGCATTTATGTATTTCCATATGTAGAAAACAAGATCAGGAAATTATAAACAGCAACAGGATTAGTATAGGCAGGATGCAGTTGTTAAAAATAATTAAATTTTGTTGTCCTGCAAAATATTTTCAGTAGTAAGAGTGCCTAGTGCAGGATATGAACACTTTTTCATTGACCTTGTATTTTGATTTGTGCAGTAGTTGCAGTGCTGTAATCACCTCCATGCCAGAAGATGAATTAAAATGAGAGCAGGTGCATAGAGAGGACATTAGGATGAGAAAGGAGCAGGGACTCTATTCCAGTCACTATGGGGAGGGGAGGAGGGGTGTGCACAGAATTAGAAGAGCATGGCTTGTTCTGCTTAACAAAAGTCGAGAGGGAATGTTATTGTTCTCAGTTAATACATTGCAGAATAAAATTTATTTTAGGCAAAGGACAAGCCTAAGACGGCAGAAGAACTCAAGGACACAAATAGATCAGAAATAAATTTAGCTAGAAGTTCAAGGTAGTTTTAAAATATTCATGGAATGAATCACAGACAACAATTCAAGTTGGAAGGACCCACGGGAGGACATCTAATCCAAGCTGCAGAGTCAGCTCTGAGGTCAGACCAGGTTACTCAGGGCTTTAAGCTATCAGGACTTAAAAATCTTCAAGGATGGAAATTGCACAACCTCTATGGACAACCAGCTCCAACTCTTCACTGTTCCCAGAGCAATGTTTCTTTCTATCCCACCTTTTGTCCTGTTACAGCTTACACCCACCCTCTCTGATTCTCCCATAAAGCCCCACTGGGAAGTGCGTGGCTCTGCCTTCTTGATAACCCCTCGCTGGGTCCTGGCAGGCTGCTGTTGGGCCTCCCTTGAAGCCATCCCTTCTCCAAGGCTGAACAAGACCTGATTCCTCAGCTTGCCCACACACGGCAAGTGCATCTGCTGAATTTGTTCAGTTGCTTCATGTCTTTCCTGCACTGGGTTGCCCAGGGCTCTGCAAAGCACTAAAAGATGAAAGAACTTGGTGGTGAAGACAAAGGCAAAGAAGGCATTGGTCTTCTCTGTGTCCACTGCCACAAAATCACTCTCCCCACTGAGCAGTAAGCACACAGCTCCTTGTTTGGCATTCTACTGCTCACACAGAGGATGAAGATCTTTGTCTTGCCCTTGACATCCCTTCCAGTTCCAGCTGAGCTTGGCTTTCCTTATCCCACCCTTGAAAGCCTGGGCGATATTTCTAAAGCCCTCCTCTGTAGCCTGTCCCTGTTTCTGCCTCCTTTATGTGGCCATTTTCCAGAGGAGCTCTCTCATGAGTTCTTGGTGTAGCTGAGCGGGGTTGCTGATACACCTGCTTGTATTCCCAGGTATCAGGATGAACCATTCTCATGTGGTCCATACAGTCATGGCAGTTCCCCTCATCTCTTTCACTCTTCAGAGCTCCTCCTGTGTGATCTCAGCTGCCTACTCCCTGGACAATATGCCAGCTGCTCACTTGGTGCCCCACGTTCGGGCTCTGCAATGGTCCTCTCTTCCTTTCCTCAGGATCTTCATCTCCTCGCTTTCACACTCACCATAGCTAAGGCTGCCATGGGTCACCACCTCCCCTGCTGGTGTCTCCTTGAAAGGGACAGCAGATCCATCAGTGTGATCCCATGGGATGGCCCAACCAGGCCCTGCATCAAGAAGCTGTCCCTGACAGAAACGTACTCCTGCATGTGTCCTGACCTACTGCCCCTCCAGCAGTGACAAGGCCCCAAGGAACACCAGGCTCTACCCACTCCAGACTCCCTTGAAGGTTTTAAGTAGGTCCCCTCCCTCAGTGTGACCCCATGGTCAGTAATGTGGTCCCCCCACACTGCTGCCCTTCCTTATCTTCGCTCAGTTTTGACTCACACGCTCTAACCAGAACCTCAGCTGTCCCACAGGAGAACTCCACACGTCCCACCTGCTCCTGTAAGCCTTGGGCATCTCTCCTCCTCTTCCTCCCTGCCTGACTTTCCTGCTTTGTCTTTCCTGAGTGTACCACAGTGAATTACTGGAAGAGCCTCCCAAGAAACACAGTGGCAAAAAATCCAGCCTGACTCAGAGGGGGTTTGATGACTTTATGGAAGTAATTGACATGTCATTATTAGTGGTGGCAGAAGACTGGGATTAATACCCTTTCTCCTGGTTACAACCAGGACAGGGCTAATTTTTGCATATTGGGAGAGGCATGGCCAGGACCTGGAGGTTATTCTGTGCCACCTCAGGTTCCTCTCTCCTCCGGGGAGGAGTGATTCCTTCTGGTCAAGTAAGCGTGGTGGAGGGAGATGTCCGGAATTGTCTGTTGTCAGGAAGGGGTTCTGTGTGAATGATTTCTTTTCTTGTACCCTCTGTCTTTAGTATCATAGCTGTTACTGTTCGTTTCTTATCTCATTGCTGTTTCCAGTAAATTATTGCAATCTCAGCCCATGATCTTTGCCTATTTTGCCTCCAATTCTCCTCTCCAGAGCAGTGCATGGTTTGGAGACTCCCAGTGGAGGCAGTGAATCAGGGAGAACCATTCCTAATCCACGACACCTTACCTCTCTGTGCTCATTTCTACGGACACAAAATGCATACGTCTCCTCTTCTGAAGAACTTTATGTCTCCCTCAGACAACTAAGATTTTTTCCAATTAATCCAGTTAAGTGAGAAGCATTTATTTCATGGACATCAGAAAAATCACAATTTACTCAACCCCAGGACCAGATTGCAATATGGATTGAGGTCTTGCTTGAAGTTCCAGACAGAGGAAAAACACTGGAAATCAGACCTCATGTCAAACCTGCATTTCAGTCACCATCCTGTTTGGGTATTAAAACCACAAGCGAGAGAGAACCAAGGTGTTGCACAAGCTAAAGGTTCGCACCACCACCTCTGGGAAGTCACAGTTTTTTTCATTTTCCTTGCATTAATCACCACTGACAGCAAAACAACAGAACCACAGGCAGCATAAGGGCAACTTTTGAGTTTCTCTTTTGGGACACAGTAGAAATACCAGGAATTGTGCAGGGAACAGCTCTCAAATTCATGTGACTTTGAAAATAAAGAAGAATCAGATTCTGCTCATTCAAGAATAGAAATGTTGGCTCTTAAACTGAAGATCACTATCCCAAAACTGTAAGTGGTGAAACACAACAAGGCTCTCAAGGAAAAGTTATTTCCACTCACTACTGTATATATAAGGTTTTAAAATATTTAAAGTAAAAAAACCCAAACAACCCAGCTCAGAACAAATAGATTACTATTAGAGGCATATAGTTTAGGGAGTCAAACTGAGCACAAGTCCCTAAACTGGACAGACACAAGAACTCTTCTGAATATCAATAAGAAAACCAATAGAAACAAAAAAAATATGCTTCATAAAGAGTTTCTCGACCACAGAAAGCTAATATGATGGGAAATCTGCAAAGTAGCCCCCTGGATTCTCATTTCTTTCCTTTGGAATTACATTAAAATTCAACTTACTGTTAAATCATGCAATATTTAAAGCAAAACTTTCCACTCCTGCAGCTGGGCATCATCAGTATTAACCTTCTCTGGTGCGTAAATCAAATTCAGTAATTCAAACAGCACTGCAAAGAAACAGGCAGCACGTTTACTGAGCTCTGCCAGTCTGATGACACTACAAAGCCACAGCAGTTTGACAGGAATTTTTTTACTCCATTCAGAAGGTTCCATGGAACCCGTCATGAATGCAAAGCAAACTGCTGTTGGCTCCTCAGGAATTAATTTGCAACTTGGACTCCACTACAACAGAAACTTTGAGGAAAGGGTATATTTGATTTCATTGTTGACTTTTCATATTAGTTGTTTCATAATATTTGGGGGTTTTTTAACTACAGAATGTCTTAGTTTATTGCATCTCTATTCTGTAAATGACATATCTGTGGAATGATATGACCAGCACTGAAATCTAACTCCAGTCTACGTACAGCTGAGTACAGGACAATACAAGTGGATGCTACCATACTGCAAAGTACAGTTCTCCCTCTGAAAACTTTACTGATGTTTTAAGATTTCTAGTGGATTGAATTTGAAAATAATTTATTGTCTATCAGATTGGCAAGTCTGTTAATTAAGTAGAAGAATATGAAGAATGTTAACATTTTCTAATGATTTAAAAATATGAACTGTTAGCAGGCTTTCTGCAAAAAAATGAAGATGCTCTTTAAAGCATTTCATCTTTCTTATTTGCCTTAAGAAAAAAAAAAACTTTTAGTAATCCTAACAACACTTTTAAAAAACCCTAGTGAGTTATCAGTTCCTAGAAATACCTCTTGTATAAGAGGAGATAAATTAGCGTCCAGGACTGAATTGACTACCTTAAAGAGGACACCAAAAATAGATTTAAAAACCACTAATGTTTGTATTTTATGTATTAAAATTAGAAAAGAGGTTTTGGTTCTTTCCACATTCAGGAATTTGTCAGGTGGATATCGACATTCCTCCTGGATTTAAGAAGAGATACTTATAATGCACTGTAGAGTGCAACCACAGTCTGTATTAGAGGTGATGCATACATTAAAACCAGTCACATGGCAAAAAAATAAAAAGGAAACACTAGAAACAGGCCTCTGAGAAGCATAACACTGTTCAAAGATCACCTGCAGATAACAGGAAAAAAGCAACCATTAGCATAATTTCCTCCTGCTGCGGCCAGTCAACTATCCTGCAGGCTTGTAGAAACCCATGAACATCCTCCTGCTTAATGAGTTCTCTCGTGACGGACTGAAGTTATCCTTTCCCCTGGAGCCTCCTCATGTACAAACTCCAGCTGAATTTGACCCTGACTTGTCACTACTTGCTCCCTTACTTTAGAAGCAGTGGGCTTGAGGGGCTGTCCTCTGAACAACAGAAGACATCTCAGGTGGCCAAAAATTTGTAAAAGCCTCATAAGATGACATTTTCAGCAGGCAGCAGCTGGCTGGAGCCAACACAGAACTTGTTTTAACAGCAGACCAAGCAAACCATACTGAGCCAGATCCATGCTGGCAAGTCCATCCGAATGCCAGAATTTGGGATCAGCCATGGGCAGAGACCAGAAATGGCACCAAGGTCACTGCAGGAGGAAGAGCTTAAAGTGCATGAAAGGGACTCAGACAATGATGGCATAGTGACCCAAAAAACTTTCTTCAGTGTCCACTGCTCCTTCCAAGCCTGAAACCTCGCTTTGTCTTACACATGAAGCTGGAAAAGGAACAGCCAAACTTCTGAAAGCAAAAATTATGTTTAATAATTTATCCAAAGGTCCTATTTTTCAGGCCTGATCAGCACTAGCTTTTGAGGAAAGAGTACTTCTCCCCTGTTATGACCTGCCCCTGAATGCAAGAGTAACTCAGGTTTTTGTTAATAGATCCCTTGGGGCAGATTTGTGACATGACACTGAGTGGTCAGTGTTTATAAACACATACATATATATAGAGAGAGATATATATAGATATACATATATATGTATATGTGTATGTTCATTTTAGAACAACTTGATTGCAATGGAAAGCAGGTATATAGCCCTTTTGGTTGTTATTATCTATGGTAATATAGCATATAAAAGCATAAAAATAACACTTAAGAAAATATATAAGGAAAAGCCAGAAAGAAAAAGAAAGGATAAGAGTAGAAAGATATCACCTCCTGTGGATCCAGTGACAAGACTTGATTGTTGCAATTTCAGTGTCCATCAGTCAAAGTGATGGCCGCAGTCTTGACCCATCAGGGATGAGGAAGCCCACAAAACATAGGGTTTAATGAGTTATTAATATTCCAGTCTTTCACATCCCCTCCCTTATTTTCAACTTTTGTCCTGCCAGTTTTGAAAACATTTCAAATTAATTCGTTTAATTTGAGTTAATTAATTTCCCCCATTTGAACAAAAATGAGGGGAAAAAATGCAGCCCAGACCAGGGAACCTTGTTTTATTAAGGGAGAATATCAGTCACCACATGCGCCTCGCCCAGATTACGCTAGGATTCTAAACATTGAACTGGAGCAGCTAAGTCTGTGAAGAATGCAAAGCTGACCTCCATGGTAGGAGATGAACTGACTGTGGATGATGCTCCCACCTTGCCATGCCCCTGCAGCGAGGCCTCACCTGGAGCAGCACAGCCTCTCAGCTGCCTGGGAACCAACCCAGTCCATGGAAACCTCAGCAGCCACTGTCATTCCTGGGGCTGGCTTTGGCTCTGCTCTTTGCTGCAGGCAGAGGCCTCTGGTAAGTCCTTGAGGCCTCAGCCCCTCTTTACATTTCCCCTCTGTTTCAGAAATCCCTGTCAGCAGAGTTGCCACTGAGGGAGGTGTCCCTTCCTTCTCCCAGGGGCAGCTTGGCAGAGAACTGTGGTCAGGGCTGGACAAACAGGCAGCCATCCTCCCTCCTGCCCAGCCCAGCCCAGCCACAACACTGGAACCTGAGTAAGACACACAGTTTTACCATCAGGCACAAACTTACAAACTCCTCTGTGTAGGTGCACAGACACACTTGGATTTGTTTTCTTTCTAATTCAACTGGTCAAAAGAAATAGTAGCTAAGTCTGGTGCAGAGACAGAAATTCAGTGTCAGCTGCATTTCTCCTATCTGGAAGCGTCCCTGAATAAAACTCTTTCATGTCTCTTATAAAGAAAGCAATTAAATCCAGAAAAGGCACAAATAATTTTATTGTAATATGTTTTGTGCAATATGTCCGTGATCTACTGGACAAGGACATCTATCATAGAGGCACAGACTAGCTCCATCTGGGTGGTGTTACTTGTTAGACTTTGCTATCTCTTGTCTCAGGCAAGACTGAGCCTGTATTCATGAACTTCAGAATGAGTTTTTACACTTTGAAATGGAAGGTCTTCTGTGCATGGGCTGATGTTAGCAATACATTTCAAGCTACATTCAGTGCACACTGCGGTGGGACATTTGTTCCCACTAAACACATCTGGGCTATCACTTACTCCCAGACATTAAGGTAATTTATCCACATCCCACTTTGCCACTGATGACAACTTGGCATTTTTCCATGAAACAAGAGTATCTGAGAGGCCTGTTCAATATTTATCCTCACATCAAGTGTTTATCACCTTTGTAGGATATTAATTTGGGTGTTACATATTTAATAAATACCCCATTTACTCCAGTAGAGAAAAGTGTGCTTCATTTAGTTTATCAATTAAAACACATTTTAAAATGCAAACATGGTCTCTGTAAGTAACAGCCCCTAATGACCTATCCACCATTTCCAGTAATTCATAAGGATAAATTAATTTTCTGTCCTCTTCCCAAATTCTCATGCTTTCTGTGACAGTTTCTTACCTATCACTCAAGCAGTCCCAGGCACCTTATGGCTCACATACTGAAAGGTGTATTCTTCACATGCCAGAACAGCCCTTTTGGGTAAAACCAGCATTCAGCTCTGCTCTGTCACCCTCTCAGTGGAAGTTGTAGGGGTCAGTCTCTTCCCAAGCACCCCCTAGATAGGCTAAATGCTGTAGTTAGGGAGCTGTGTGTCAGCATTTGCCCGTTTCTACAGCTGACATGAACTCAGCTCATGCCACAGCAACCTCAAGAACTGAGACACATCATGCTCTATAAAAACCATCAGAGGTCAGCAGCTGTCCCCTCACTTGCACTGAAAACACAACCACACACTGCACAATTCAGCTGAACAGGCTTCATTCTTTTGCTACATCTCTCTGTTCTGCATTTACCTTCTCATCAGCACACCTTGTTCATCTCGCCCCAGGCATGGACAAATGTAGTGGCCCCACTAGAAGGAAAAAGGAAAGCTACTTGTAACCAGATTTCTTGGAGATAGAAGTTGTACCCTCCCTCGCCCAGGCCCATTGTTGTGCTGCTCTTCAGCAGCAGCAGCAGCAGCAGTGAGGAGCTGTGATGGCTGCAGTGCTGCATCCTTTCACTGCTGCACTCTCCGAACCCAAAACCAGCCCGTGAGGATGATGCTCCTCAGAAGTGGGACTGCATGCAAAGCCCAGCCCTCAGGGTGTTGCTGGATCTGACTGAGCAACTGCCACCAGCCAGGACAGGCATGCTCTGCAAGGAAGGACATACTGAGCTCCCTGGCAGTGGACAGACTGTTGTCTTACCCCATCAGTGACTTCAAGCCTAAGGATGCCCAAAGACTCTCTCACTCCCTCCATGCACAGGCCAGCAATCTGACAGTGTGAATCAACTGGTTGAAGAAATCACAGATAGAGGTCGAAGTCTCTTCAGCTGAGTTGGTAAGTGGCCAAGGTAGCACAGAAAAAACAGTTAATGATGAAAAGGAACAGAGGCAAACAGGAACCTAGGCTCTCACCCTGGCTTTAGTGAGGACTTTTCGCTCACTTCTCTCCTCTTTGCCTGGATTCCCTTCACCCTTTACATACTTAGATTAGAGTTTAGATTCTTAGATCTTTTTATTTTCATATACAGCTTCCTCTCTCTGCATACATAGCATATCAGAAGGAGCCTCCTCCCTTCAGCAGGGCCTTTTAAAGCCTACCTAAAGTAACATAATGTAATGTAATATAGCAGCATCCTCACTCGAAACCTTCGGTATAATACTAAACTTGTACTAAATACAGAGCCAGAATTTTATGCTGGCTTGAATACAATTAATTTGATAAATAAAGATACAGTGTAGAAAAATAAATGTAGATTCAGTAATACAGAATTTCAGTAATACAGATTTACTGTTTTGAGGAAAACATTAACAGTAACACATGGGTGTATTGGAACTCTGGTTCTAATGCACACATTCAACAGCCATCATTTTGATTGACAGGGAATTTTAAAAGGAAATATAAAGTCAGTGATTAACATTTTGGGGATTAATTTGGTAAGGACAAAACCACAAACATTTTTATAGAGCCTTTCTTTATAAAAGAATGACATACTTCTGAAAAAAGTAATCATCCAGACCTTACAAAGAAACTTTAGACCCTATAGCATTTTAGCTTTGGCTAGCTTTGGCCACTCTGCTTACATGAAGTCTCTTTCAAACTGAGCTGCCATTTGCTCTGATTTTTGTTTTTTCCTTTCATCCTGTTCAATTCAAATTCTCAAGTGGTTTCACAATGACGGAACAGCTCTACTCAGCCAAAGTGGAAGTCAGCCAAGATACCCAGATGAAGAGATTTTCAGATGAGCTGGGGGAAATTCATTATGCTGAAGGTATATCACTGTTTTCAGTAGCATTTGGTAAAGTGGAACAGGCAGTAGGTGATTATTAATCATAGAAACATTAGCACTTTGGCTCCTCTATGCAACCTTTCCTCCTCTGCTTTGATTTCTCTGAAGTCACACTTGCTCTGGGCTATTAGTCTTGGACTTATGTTGTACCGACTATCTCAGCATCAGCAGTGATGGAGAAGTTTCCTCTGCAAAATTAAAGCCGGAGATGCTGCTGTTATACCAAAGCAATCAATAATGCTATTTAATCAGAACACTGAGAATGCTACAGCACACACAGCAAAAGCATGCCATGATTGCCTATTTTTTTCCCACTCATATAAAAAAACCAAAACATAGACTAGATTGGGCTGGAAGGGGCCTTAAAGGTCATCTATTTCCAATCTCATTGCCATGGACAGGGACACCTTTCACTAGGTTGTTCAGAGCCCTGTCCAACCTGGCCTTGAACACTCCCAGGGATGGGGCATCCACGATTTTTCTGGGAAATCCATTGACACTTACAGCCTAACCTTTCCTTGGTCTCATCTGCAAGTTAGATAAATCAACCTTGACAGTACCTGGAAAAGGAAATACAGAAACCCACCTCCAGGACCCTGAGCTCAGAGCCAGACCCTGATTATGAGAAAAGAACAAAAGCATTTTGTGGGAATTCCCTATGTGCACACTGCAGATCCACCAGCTGGCTATTGTTTGGAAGGAAGCTAAAAGATTGAAAAACCTAAGTGGTGGCATGTACCAAAAAGGAGAAAAGTGAATTTCAGTAGTGACAAACAGGGCACAAGTCTGGCTTATTTAACCCAGAAAAGGCTCCCATGTGGCTTACTTAGTAAAAACCATGTAAATGTCAGAGAGGACATCAGATGACCTTGTTCCAATGAACTTGGATCTTAACAACATTTACCAAGCAACAATTGCAAAAAATCCAACCACCCATGTACCAGCTATTTTGGGCCAAGTGAAATACTTGTGCTACATCAACTATGCTGTGCTTTTCAGGGTGTTCGAATTTAACTACATTAAATATCTAGAAGTCAAAATTATTAGACATAGACTGTAATGGCTGTTCTGGTACTGGAAGTCTATTCTTTTTTCTTACACGGTGGTCAGAGACTCATCTGTCCCGATAGAGCTCACATTTCAGTAGAGGAAGAGGCAAACTAGTAAGCAGCAATGGATGACAATGTGGTAAGAGATGGGCTGTGGTCTTCCTTCCCTGTTGCCATAAACCAGCTGTTTCAGAGAGACATGTGAACTCTGGATAGTGTAGATAGGAATTTTGCTACAGAAGACAGGAGAATGACAGGAACATAAAGGAGCTCCATTCATTAATGTTATTTCTGAATCAAAGCTCAAGCTTTGCAGCCTGCAAGCAGATCAAGTTACCTGCTGACTAAGGGGTTCCTCATGAAATCTGGACTGGGTTCCCAGTGTACATGCTCACATTTGTTTATCCCTGAAATCTGAAAAAAAATCTAACCTCTGTAAACCATAATATCTTTCCACAGTCATTTTGCCTGAAAAGAAGAATTCTATCATTCTTGGCTCTGGCAAAACCCATAAAACCAACATAGAGAAGCAGCACCAGGTGAGGTGGCCCTTGAAGTAAAGGAAAGCACACGTGTCCCAAGCTTCTGCATCACAGAGGGGCTGGAACATAATGTGGATTTAGACTTTCTCAAATCACAGCAGGATTATCTCAGTTAAGACACAGAATTCATTCCCTGTCATCAAGAATAGGGAAGGATAAGTTTTACTTTTCTTCCAAATGATGCTTCTGGATGGCAGCAGTGTCTGCTCTCTCCATTGTGAGAGTGAAGTAATAAATAATGATGCAAAGACTTTCCCCTCTCCCCTGCATTCCCAATTTCTGTTGCATTTCAGAAGTAGGCAAAGTGATATCCAATTTGTCTGATAGGTATTTCCTCCTCTAGAGCCAGACATAATTGAACACTGGATGCATAAGCAAGCCCACTGTCTAAATGGCATACAATTTTTTTTAAAAAACCAAAAACTTATTCAATTCTGTTGTGCAATGCCCTCTTCACATTAGGTTAATTAAGGCAGTACCATTAGTTGCACAGGGATAAGATATTTTGTGCCCTGAACAAGCAGGGCTGGAAGACTTGGGCCTTATATCTTCTTGGGATGATCAGTTAAGAGATGAAAAATCACAAAGGCAGTGAGTGCTTGGCTGCTGTGACTGAGCTTAGCTTGACAGCTGGCCAGCCTAATGCTAAATGTGCTAATCACGTTAAAAGCAGGGCAATTAATCAGAGTACAGCAAGGACATGCCCATTAACAGTGCTGAAAGCAAGCAAAGGAAACCTTCCCACATTACGATGCATACTTTTCTTCCCTAGAGAGCTTTTGGGATACCTATTATGGAAATGTTTACTTCGGTAACACTGAGGGGGAAATGGTGCAGTGACGCTGCTGATGGTGATAGCCTTGACGTTGCACAAGGGAAGCCAGCAGTTATCTGTACAGAGGGACACCAGCAAAAGCATTTCCTACCTTCTCTGTGATGGGTCTCATAAGAAAACTTAAACCAGAAAAGAATGCACAGTATAATTCAGAAACTGACCTGCTCTAGCAAGGAAAGACCTTCTCCTGTTACAGTCAGAGTGAATTGCATGGGGTTAATAATTAGGAGACATCTTTTGGTCAGATGCAATAATCCATGGAGTTAAAAGGATTGCTGTTAAGGCACAAGAGATTCCTGCTAATATTTCAGGTAAAAAGCTGCCACTTTTTTACACTGACCTGCTTACCAAGATTTCATTTTAATTTTTCATAGAAATACATTATCTGCTTTAAGGAATAAAAATCCTGTTGAAACAAAGGCCTGGAAATCCTCTCTTCAGTATCTATCTCTTGAGTAAGTCACCAAATGCTCTCAGAGGAATATCTGGATGGAAACTCAAGATATGCTGCAGCCCTTCACACACCCCCAGAGCAAACCCTGGCTTGGTCCCTCCATGTACATGTGGAATCCTGCCCCATGAACTGTATGAGGAGGAGGAGCAGCAGCATAGCCTCCTAGAAAAGGGGCAGGGGCAGGGAGTCTGCCTGGGCTGTCGAGGGCTGGCTCCACTCAGCTGGCACAGCACTGGCTAGGAGAGGATGTGGTTTGAAAACTGGACTCTGTGTGTATTCAGTTGTGCTAGCTCTGGATTTTGTTGCCTGTGGCTGTATGGACACTGACCTGATAGGTTTTTTGTTTTTCTGACAAAAAGGTTACAGAGACTGAGACAGAGCAAATTACAGGACTGTTTCATGTTTCACCCAGAGTCAATGGACCTTGGGCTTCTACTAAACCATTTGCCAAGCTATAGGAGGATTTCCATGTGAAGAAATCACTGCATTCATAGCCTCTAAGGTCCAAAGGAATAATTTTCACAAGCTAGCTGGGTATCCCGTAAAGCCTAGACTACAAAATGCAAGACATGTGTGGGGACCTTGAACAAAATGTTCTCTTTTTTATCAACAAGGAACTGATCTTGGATCTTCTATAGAAAAAAAATCCCTTTGAGACCATCCAACAATAATGGTAATGGATGGGACTCTTCACTAGCTGATGAGAGAAATAACAGACAATAGCTATGGAATGGAAATCTCTGTCCCCAGGAATAAACCAACACGGTTTTCATTATAGCAGACGATACCCCAGCTACCAGAGAGCTACATTTGTCCTTTTCTGAACAGAGGGTTTGAACGTAGCCATATGTTAACTCAGAAGATGACAGCTCACAGAAAAATTGCATGAGGTAGTAAAAAAAAAAAGTAACAGGGAACTGCCTGCTGGATTGTTATGAAGAATTGCTGTGAGAAAATGTTCATCCTGCTAGGCATTTCCAGGAGCATTGACATTCAGCTGCTCTCCCAGTGTAAATCTATCTAGGAATGCCAGCTGCCACCTTTGCTAAGTGGTGTTGGAACAGATTCAGCCATGGCAGGGGTCATGTACAGAAAGCATGTTCCTTCTTGCAGGTACAACACCAAATGTCCATGCTTTGCATATATGGCTACAGCAAACTGTAAAAAAAAAAA
>VZTH01007840.1:444178-631065 GCA_013397815.1 Aleadryas rufinucha | reverse complement strand
CCAAAGGAATAATTTTCACAAGCTAGCTGGGTATCCCGTAAAGCCTAGACTACAAAATGCAAGACATGTGTGGGGACCTTGAACAAAATGTTCTCTTTTTTATCAACAAGGAACTGATCTTGGATCTTCTATAGAAAAAAAATCCCTTTGAGACCATCCAACAATAATGGTAATGGATGGGACTCTTCACTAGCTGATGAGAGAAATAACAGACAATAGCTATGGAATGGAAATCTCTGTCCCCAGGAATAAACCAACACTGTTTTCATTATAGCAGACGATACCCCAGCTACCAGAGAGCTACATTTGTCCTTTTCTGAACAGAGGGTTTGAACTTAGCCATATGTTAACTCAGAAGATGACAGCTCACAGAAAAATTGCATGAGGTAGTAAAAAAAAAAAGTAACAGGGAACTGCCTGCTGGATTGTTATGAAGAATTGCTGTGAGAAAATGTTCATCCTGCTAGGCATTTCCAGGAGCATTGACATTCAGCTGCTCTCCCAGTGTAAATCTATCTAGGAATGCCAGCTGCCACCTTTGCTAAGTGGTGTTGGAACAGATTCAGCCATGGCAGGGGTCATGTACAGAAAGCATGTTCCTTCTTGCAGGTACAACACCAAATGTCCATGCTTTGCATATATGGCTACAGCAAACTGTAAAAAAAAAAAAGTAAAGAAAAGTGGGAATGCAGATGGAAGGAAAGAACAAGAACAGAAGCATTCCTTGGTAGCTCTCACACATGAAAAGCTCAGAAAACCTGTATAGGTACTGGTTCCAGGCAAGCCCTAAAGATGTAGTAACTTAACATCATAGAAAAGAAAATTCTTACCCCACCAGCGTCACTGCTGCAGTCAGGCTTGCTCTGCCCACTGCTGGAACATGCACTCAGAGTTAGTTTTCCTGTGTGGGCTTTGTAGGCAATACGTCTTAGCCCAATAGTAATTCCCAGTGCATTTGGACAAGGAGAAACCCTGAGGGCTTTCCTCTTTGTACGACAAGGTAAGATCCCTTGGGCAGGGATGGATGCGGGTCCTTTCCCGCAGATGGAGCCCTTGCCCCAGCGAGCAGCCGCTCCTTGGCTGAGCTCCGGCCTGGGGAATTCCGGGCTTCGGCACAGGCGGGCTTCAGCTGCTCCTTCTCTCGGTTTTATCAGACTGGGATTTTATTTTCACTCCGGGACATTTGCATTAAATGAGCTGGTTTTATTAGCCAATTCCAGGAGAAGCCAGGTCGGTGGGGAATTATGGAGAGGGTAGCTCAGTACTAGCCTAACAGGGGTTCAGGATCACAGAGGGAATTGAAAAGAAGTATGAAAGCAGAGTTGTCAAGTAACTCTGTTTGTTGGGGGTGTTTTGTTTGTTTGTCTGTTGGATTTTTTTTCCCCAGGAAAACATCCCGTTCTGCAGGAGCCTGTAAAATCTGACAGTGGTTTGATCCCCTTTCCTATCGTTGCCTGTAATCAGCCCCTGACCATCCTGCAAGACTCATTTATGGATAACTCTGTGCTGGCCCAGGTGAGAGGAGTGGGGTGTTTATGCCACTCATGCAAGAGGGAAAACCGAGCCCAGCAAGCCATGATTCCTGGGAAAAGCCAACACAAATCTGCAAATGAATTTTTTCCCTAAAACACTCTAGGTTTCAAATTTTGTTTTATCCTCAATTAGGAAAAAACAATTTTTAAAAGTGCTCACAGAGTAGAGCTATACATCCAAATGAGTCACACTAAACCCAGTAAAGTGATACATGCTGATGACCTCCAAATGTTTTATTTGGAAGCTGATATAATTTCATTGAATTGTTTTTAAGTGGTTTTGTTTGAAGAATGAATGGAGACATTTTTGGAGGGAAGCTGGTCAGGCTGGTCAGGAGACAGGTCAGACTTGGAAGGAAGGGAACATAACGCAGGTTTTATCCAAGCCAAAATGAAAACTTCAGCATTTAAAAAAAGTTTTTAAATAATTTTGAAAATATTTTGGTTCTGTGTCAGTGAAACTGACCTAATTTCACAATTCATGGGGAATTAAATAGTTTCATCTGAAAAAAAAAAAATCAAGAACAAACCCAGCAATACTTTTGATCCCGAAACACCACATTTCTTGGCTGCCAGTGCAGCAGAGAACTAGATTATAGCACTGAGACAGATGTTATCAATAATAGTAGGCCAAGAAGTAACTACATGTCTCAGTACGAGAGAGTCCTCAGTATTCTGAATCTTGTCAGGCTATGAGGGAACACAAGAACATTCCAGGAAAATCCAGAGTGGTGACATTAGGTAATGTCACTACTCAGAAAACATGATGAAGATAAATGAGTGTACTGAATGCACTGCTTTCACACTGGGTGAGCAATGAAGTCCAAGCTCCCACAACTTTAACACTTTATGTGATACTTCAAAAATGTGTAGCTATTTATGTTACAGAACTACAAACTTCATCAATTTGGAACTGAGCCTCCCAGGTTTGCACCCAAACCTTGTCTTGAGTGAATCTGACAAAATCCAGGTAGTCCTTTCCTTGAAAAGCCAAAGAATTCCAGTGAACCACTGTATGCCATCCGCAGCAGAGGAAAGGTTGTTCAGACTGCAAGGATCTGCTCAAGGACCACTGTCTCCAGACAGCAGGTCTTTGGAAGAAGTCTTCCTTGCTCTCAGAGGCACTGCCTTTCTCAGCAAGATGCAGGCAGCAGAAGGTCCTCAGACCGATTTTGCAAGATAAAAGAAATATGAAGAGTAGACTCTAATTGTCAAAATTGCCAGAAACACTTAGGAGCCAGGCAACCAGAATACATCTTATATCCATTATATTTGCTATTTGGCACTTGTATAATTCAGTATTTTAAATATAAAGTATCTTTTCATAGCTGATATTATTTTTCCTAGTGACTTAAACTTTCCAGTATGAGAATGGACTCGTATATGTAGCATAGCTTTTAACCTAACACTGTTGCGACAATATGTGGCTTTAATTAGGGTAATATCTCCTACTTAAGTGAAATATAAATTTAATCACTTTGTTCATTAAGAGAATTTAATCTTATTAGAAAAGATGAAGAAGGAGAGATGGGAAATTTTCTCTGCAGAAAAAACCCATTAACACCTTCTTCTTACAAAATAAACCAGGACAATTTTTCTGCATGGTTTGAAGATAGAAAAAGCATTCCTACCTCTTATTTAATAGGCAGTGTTGGTTAGCAATGAGAGCTGATACTGCCTTCAACGAGTATCTCAAACACTGCAAGTCAGCAGAAACATTTATCATTTTCACATGAATCGTTCAACTTGGGTAATGATCCAGGATGACTCTTCTGCAGTAAAACATTCATGCACAAAACTAAATTAAGTTCATGCTGTCATCAGCTGCCAGATTTTTCCACACAAACCAGCCTTTACTTGCAAAGGATCTATCAACTGTTTTAGCTACCAGAAAAAAAAATCATGTGGGGGATAACATTTGGGGGATAACTTTCAGCATTTAATAGTCTGAAATCATGGAAAGCAAGGCTCTAGCTCCTCTTTTATACATGCAGTTAATGCTTTACAGTAAAATCTTCCTAGTTGGGCCTTTTGAGTCAAAAATTTAAAAGGAAAAAAAAAAGAAAAAAGGAAGGATTTCTGAGATGTTCAGGGCATCTCCTAGGTGGAGAGAAAATGTTTTGATTTTAAATCAAAATGAAGCAGGTAGGGTGTAAAAGCCACCACAGAATCTGGGAAAATGAGGTAGGAAAAAAAAAACAACAAAGCAAAAATACCTAGGGAACAAACAACCGACAGAACAAAGAGACTACTTAATAGCAAATTATTTAGTACTGAAAAACTGGCAGGAGTGTAAACTGCCATTACCTCGTAGAACATCATGCAGGAAAAGGAATCCAGGGCAACACTTGCAACCCCTTAAAGGTACGCTTATGTCTGAGCGTGCTGCAAGCAGATGTTATGCAGCTGCTGGAACCTGCACTGCAGTCGCTCCTTCAAGAACTCAGCTGGGCTTCAGGTCTTGATCCCTCCCTCTTCTGGTCACCACTCACCTGGGATGTGCACAGGAGGAAAGGGAGGAAGGAGGGGACACAAAGGCCTCCCGCATTTGGCCATGGGGAGGTCCCCAGCTATGGGATGAGGTAGGGCTGTCCCACACAAAACTCTAGGACAAGCCCTGCAGGTGTTGCCTGACACCCCACGCCTCGCAGCACCCGTGGCAGGGCACACCGAGCCAGCATGGGGCTGCGGAGGAGCCCGGCTGTAGCTGCAAAGTGCTGCTGGTTCCCTGCTGCTTCCCACAGCCCTGGGGCCCAACATGAGGGGCTGTTTCTTCAGCAGCTAAAGGGCAGAACCAAAAGCAGAGTAGGGCTATATCCTCACAACTATTTCGGGTATTAGGATGTTCTCAGTGATTCCTAGCCTGTGAGTCAAAATCCCTGCTCCTTCAGCTGGGAATGAAACCAGTGCCACAGCTTGAGATGACTTCACCTTTCAAATCCCAGAGACCCGCAGCAAAGCCCAGGCAGTAAGAGCTAAGATGTCTCAAATTTGTTCTTATTCTTTTATTTTTAAACATCAGAAACATTTTGGTTTTGAAAAGGAAGCCCAAACTGTCTTTTCTTCAAGAATAAATATTTGCACAAAAATTGCAGCAGGCAGCATTACAAAATGATCATATCCTCACATGACAGTAATTTCTACACTTGCCTGCACAGTCAATCATTTGTGGCTTATCTTTTGTGTGTTTGTGGCCCAGCCTGTCTGACCTCAACCACAGACATTTTCCTGATAAGTTTCAGAAGGATGTTTGCCCAGGGAAGGGCAACTAAAGGCATTTGAGATGCCTGATGGCATCTGCCTGGCCTCCCTCTGCCAGTGCAAAAGGGCATAAGTCTTCCTCAGGGACTGCCACGCCAACCAGCCTTCTGTGGATGTCTCAGACACCCTTGTGCATCTCTAATGGCACTCAATACCTCTGTTTTGCCAACTAAATTGAGCCTTTGGCTTAACACTTTTCCCAAAACTCTGGACTTAATTAATGTAAATAAGGAATAAATGTAAGCCTGCAAATGTGTCATGGATCCACAAATGTGTAGATTGCTTCACAGAGACAAGTCTTCCTGAAAACAGCTGCTCTACACTTATATGATTTTCCCCAATATGAGTCTACATTTACATTAATCTGCAAGGGTATTACTGGCAGAACACCTTATTAAAAAAAGAAAGGCAGGCTGAGATTACACAAAAAGAACTAGCTATCAATGACCCTAGAGAAGAATCAGAATATATTTAAATATCATTGGTATTATTTCTACCTTTTCTTCATGCATCGTGCACTAAATGGGCAAATTAAGCAAAGCTCTTAAACACATGAAGTATTGCCACCCTGTAGGCAAATTCTGTGGAGAAAATTAGGCGAAGCCCAGGAGTGTTTCAAATGATGTCTCAGTACTCCAATGTCAGGACTGCAATTTTGTATGGACTTTTTTTCGCTTTCTTGCTTTACCATGGGTGACTTCAATCCTTGCTCAAAGCTTGGATCCTCCCATACTGCCATAGTTTCCTATTTTTCCCCATGTTTCCCCCAAAAAATTATTAAAGAAAGAGTTAAGTTCTCCAACACTCAGGCCTTGGTTCAATTGTGCATTTACATGGGCACATTTGGGGCATTTGTCTGAAAACCTGGGTGTACCTTGACATTCAGCCATGAGGAGAATGGACTAATTTTTTCCAATCTTGGCAAGACGAGCCAAGATTAAATAAAAACAACTTAGTCATATTATGAAAGCTGAGACCCTTGGTGTATTTATATTCCTCGCTGTGTTTGGATATTTGAGTGGGCCCAGGGCCAGAAGTAGGCAAAGGGTTTGAAGGAGCAGAGAAGGGACTCTGTGTTGCTGATTTGGAGATAATTTCTGCCTCCTCCAGATGAGTCTGGGAAACATAAGAACTGGCACTTGGTGACGGTACAGTTTCTGTCAAGTGTATATTCATTGGTTGTATGCTGCCTTCTAGGCATCTAAGGGAGATTTAATTCTGCTGCCAAACATCACAACCAGTTTGACCTGACTGAGTGGTCAAGTGCCCTTATACAGCTGCTTGTGTCTGACACATAGCAGGCCTTGCTAAAAATCAATGAAGGGAAGCAGAGATGCTTAAACTTTTTTGATTGAGCAGAGGCTCCAGGCAAATTCTGGTCTTGATTACAAACATGCAGTCTTACAGAAATCAAGAGGTTTCTTGATTTCCAAAATTCTCTCTGTAGATGAGAGGAGTGAGAGAGACCTGGAAAATCCATGTCTCTGTGACCAGCTTCCCAAATTGCAGAAAGTGGAAAGAGCACAAAATGCTCTCCTTGCCCTGTTCTCTCTTCCAAATACAGACATGCTCACATTGCAGTCTGCAGCAATAGGGCTTAAATATGCAGGGTACCAAGCCCCCAGCAAAATTTCTGGTGCCTACTCCCATGAGAGTCAATAGATGGGAATGTTAGCTCCTGACTACATTGGGTTTTTCAGTCTGAAGCACTAGGATTTCAGAAAAGAGGGTGATGAAAATATTTGATTTGGAGAACCTTGAGCAACTCTGAATAAGGGCATTGCAAGCAAGAAATGAGCATATGCTCTGTGTCAGGGATCTGCTGAGACAAATACCAAAATATGAAAACAACTGCTGACAAAAAGGTCCATGTAGCTGAACAGTCTGTCTGGCTGCAGCCAAAACCAGACGCCTGGAGAGAAGCACAAGCATAGAGCAAGCGTATTTTCCCAGCATAGCCTGCCGGGCTCCAAGACTTGGTGCCTCAGGCATTTCCTGAGCCAGAGGTTGTCTGTTGTATTTAATAGCTGCACATACACTTTTCCTCCACAAACTTGTCCAGGCTCTTCTTAAATGATGTGAACATTTAGCATCCACAACACCCCGTGGCAGGGGTCTAAGGCGTTAACACATGGCAAACAAAGAACTACTCTAATTTGCTATTTGTTACCTACTGATTTCACTTGATGCCCCAAACATTTTTTCCCCACTATTAGTCATGATAAACATTCAGTCCCTTCATCCATGAAGCCATCCACGATTACATGGCCTTTGTCATGTGTGTCATATCTCACTATAGTTAACTCTTTTCCAGACAAAGCATCACAGCCCACACTGTAATGCCAGACACAGAAGCCATTCTCAAAACTTTTCTGGTTTTTGAGCATGACAGGTCCCCCTTGTATTTATCAACCCTTTGGATTTGTTGCAGAAAAGCTATGTTGGTTCTTCCTTATAGACTCATTTATCCACATGCTCACTACATGTAATCTTTATGAAAACTTCAATTTACCGTCCAGCTTCACAGTACCACATTTGACTCCCACAGGAGAAAATATCTTGTAAGCAAGAGATTACACATTACCACTTGCAGTTCAGCTTTCAGCCCTGAATTCCTCTGCTCTCTTTATTGGGAATTTTGATGCAATTATCCCTTGCTTTTTCTTATTTTTTGGCAGGAAAAGGGAAGGCTGGTTTGTCATACTCTCAAATTTAACCTGCCAGAGATTTATGAACTCCAAAGTTCAGGCTGCAAGGCCATCTTGTGCCTTCATCAACTTACCTTACAAGAGAAGTAGACCGATGTTCAGAAATCAGACACCCTTCTGATCTGAAGATAATCTAGTTTCAGTGTTTTTGGATGAGGTTCCCATACAAAGGGTAAGTACCAAGCAACTCTGAAAGGCCATTACTTAAAAAACCCAAAAAACCAAAACCCACCCTTCCCTTCTCACTTTACAAAAATAAATTTAAGAGCCTGGACACGTCCCTTAACACATCCCTGTGTTGCATCTTCAACAACCTCCCCTCAGCTTATCAGGACATGATCACCTCAGCCTTGTCACAGCTCCTTTGCTGTTTCTGAGCAGGCTCTGCTCTGTGGAAACTCTTTGGAGAAAAATCTGTCCAGCTTGGATGCCAGGAGAGGCCCTTCTGCAAAACGCACATTTCTAGGAGGAGCGCCTGACCCCTTTTTCCTGTGTCTATCCTGGGTTTGTGACAGGGCTCCAACAGTCCCTGCAGTATGGATACCCCACCAAGCAGACTTTCCTTTTGTAACTCCAGCATTTAACAAATGGCATTGGAGTGACCCCTGTGCCAAACACCTGACATGAGGCCCTGCACGCCTCAGGGCACTCCAGAGCCCCTCCCGACCGGCCAGAGCTTCCCTACCTCTCCAGCCTGGATCCACAGAGAAGGATGGCATTTTCTTTTTCCTTTTCACTGGTGGGATGTTGTCAGTGGGGTTGCTGCTTTAGGCTACAGGTCCCCCTGCACACACAACCATGCAAATGCTGTGAACGCCCCAGCAGCAAGAATGTACTGCTGCTAAACATTTGCCAGGTTTCCCACTGCATGCCAGGCTGTTTCAGGCAGACACATTTCTGGGATGTTCTTCTCTGTCCTGAGAAATGAAGTGACCCTGCATGGCTTTGTCACTACTGCCAAATGCCAGGCACTTCCTTGCTTGCTTGAACTTTCCTTTCCTTCTGGTTCTCTGGAAGATGCAGCAGGTCCCACCATGGCGGCACCACTGCTCTCCTGCTGGTGTGAAGGGAGAGCTATTTGTGGTGAGCAAATCTCAAGGAAAGGAAAAGGGAGAGGCAACCACATTTCAGAGGGAAAACCAGCAAGGATTCAGGTTTCAGCACCGAGAGAAGCTGTCTGCCCAACTGGGGAGGTGGCAGCAGCAGAGATGATACTCTTGGCCAGTTCCCACTAAGAGGTGGCCCCTGGGATGGCTCCCAGGCACGTCAGCTGGTGAGAGAGAGAGGGAGGACAGGAGGTAGTAGATTAAAAAGCAAAATACCCAAAGTTCCCAGTCACTTGAGGCACAGGTACAGAAAGTCTGGTTAATTTCTCTGCTGTTCAGGTACAGGAATACAATGCCAGAGAGAAAAAGACCCAGTGGTGCTGCCCCAGCAGTGTCACCGAGGTATGACCTGACCATACACATCAAGACAGATGTATACCTGATTTTCTACTACACTGCTTTAACAAAGAGGATTTTAATGGTTTGATTATGCAGACCACTTTCCCCCAGCTGATTCACCTTGTAATTCTACACATCCCCTTAATAAAAGGCATCAGAAAGCATCACATTTACTGACATTCACGCATGGACTTCCCACCTACACTGAGAAACACCAGCAAGATTTGGCCACTGAGTAACTTGTAGTCAATCCCCTCAGTTAATCACCTGCATTGCCTGCTAAGTAGATGGCCTTACTCATCCTATTAATACCAAGACATCCATCATTTGAATTACCTGTGGCTATGGAGGTGGAATACCTCAGACTGTAGGAGAAACTTACGTAACTCTATGGGGCAGAAAAGTATTTTCTTGAAAGTTTTTGAAGGTATTTTCACAGCATACAATAGACCAGGAACAGACAACTAGGGCAAAATTGGGGTGGCAGAAAAAGAGAATTTGTTCTAAATATTTAGAAATATTTTTCCAGTTGTCCTGATAAAGGCTTGGAATATATCCTTTATAGGACAAGTGATTGCAATGTGAAAAAACTTGATGAGGCTTAAATTAAATTAAATTATAAATGATAGATTAGCTACACTTATTTTTCATAGCTAGAAATTCAGTTTTTCTAAAGCTCTGATGTGTCTGCTGAGGCAACTGTTTGAATGGAGTATACTGAAGAAGTAACAAAACATCTCAACAAGGGCCATTTACTTGTTTTAAAAAAAGTATTTCAAGAGCCATCAAAGACAGACAATGAAACATGAAACTGTTAAAAACATTCACTCCTTTTGGCACAGAGCCCTCTTTGCATTCTCTCTCCTCTTTGCAAGATGACTTTTTCCATTTCTACCATTTATGTGAGCTTCAGGCTACAGCATGCAATGTTTCTTTAAAAAACAAAGGAAAACGAATCTATTCTAACCCAAAGAACACAGCAGCTTTAGTGCTAGAAGGAATGGCTGATTTCTGCTCTGCATTAAAAGTACCAGGGTAATTTATAAAAGCTTGGGGGGGTTATTTGTTTTAAAAGATCCCTCCTTCTGGTTCCTCTGGTTCTTCCTCTGGTGCTTGTTTAATAACTTTTATATTGGCTTAATCTGCCATATCTATTGCCAACCGGATTGTTGCAATCATAATATTTTTTAAATTCGCATTAGCAGAGCCTACTTGGAAAAAATTTCCATTGGCCAGTTTAAATCTCAGTTGTGCCTCTATAATCATCCAGAGGACAAGGGAAAAATGACCTGATGTTTCTATCCAGTTTACACAGAAGACAAAGATGGAGCAAAAACCTGCTCTGAATGTGTACAGCAGGGTGCATGAAAATAAACATCCCTCAGCTATTTTAATGGAGAAAACTGATTTAATCTGTTTGATAGCATGCAGTAATGCTGTTCAGTTAAACGCATTTTTGTTAGGCTAACTTTGAATTCTAATGTCTACTGCCTGGCAGTAACATGAACCTATGATTATTATTATGCCCTTTAACAGTCCTCAAAAATGGCACAAGTCTGGCTCCACGCTGGTGGCTGCACCTCAGCAAAGCTGAGCAGCTGGTGTTGCTGAAATGCAGTGCCAAAGAAGAATACACCTTACAAACCTGCCTTGCCTTGTTCTTCTCACCAGGCTACCTCACACAAAGGTGTAAAGGCAGGAAAAAGACACTGGGGTGGACAATCTCTCAGACTTCCATAAACTGGTAAAGGTATATACTTCTGCTGGTAAAGGCAGAAGCTCTACCTGAGAAGATTCTCTGGCCTCAAAAAAAAAGAAAAAAAAGAAAAAAAAGGTAAATGTAAATATTGGATGCATTAGATGCAAAATTACTACGTTATTTTTGGTTTCAAACTTGAGGCATCCTCACTGAAACAGTCTATCAGCCTTTCTCAGGGCCTGTGCCAAGGGAGTGCACTGTATTTAAATGAAGTTCAATTAATTTCCTTCATGTTTCTGTTCCTACCTCAAACCTCATTCTTCAGTATTTAGTTCTTCTGGCCCAACTCTCCCTGCTCCACCAGGCATACAAACCCATCTCTCTTAACCCCAGTCCCAGTTTCTTTGCTGGAAATCATTCAATCTCTTGTTATCTCAGTCCCAGTCCCCGTTGCCGAGGAAATCCCCTTCATCCTTCTTGTCCTAGTTCTCAAAACCCCATCATTCAAGCCTGCCCTGACTTTCCAGGCACCTTCCATATAATTCAGGTCATTTCGTCCTTCACACTGCCAGAGTGATAAACGCCTCTTAGCTTTGCCAAATCTCGGCCTTGCCAGACTACAAACTCTGAAGGATCAGAGCATGTCCCTTTTCTCCCTGGTCACAGAGTTGGAGATGTTCAAAGACATGTAATGCAGCTAAATTTAGGTGAAACTTACTGGGAGATCAGGAAGGCACATCCTTGTCCCAAAGCTGACCTCCTGGCAGGGCCCACACTTTCACTCCGAAGGCCTTAGAGGAGATGAGGAGCAATGGACCGTTTTCAAAGGAAAGGTCACCTGGAGTTTAACATGAGCAAAATGACATTTCCTCCAGCTTTATTTACAGAACCAGATGAACCATTTCAACTAACATTTTCAAAGCCCAGCATGGGAAGTTTCAGCACGAATAGCTAAACTGACAAAATTATAAAAAACCGAGGGAAGGTTACTTTCCTGGGGAATGCTGGGGGAAGAGGAGCCATGCACCAATTCTGTCAGAGAACTTTTCCCCCCTACACTAACACTGGCAGCTGAGGGGCAGCCAGCCTGCAGTCCAAATAATCACTGCGTTTCTTTTTAATAAGAGTTTGGACTTGCTTCAAGCCTAGTGCTAAAATTAGATATTTTACTAGCTTTTTAATTTTTCAGTTCAAAGTCTAGAAGTTTTGAGAAACCACATAAGCCACTACTGAAGGTTTCCGTCTGGACCACGGTTCTGAGTTCAAGACATCCAAGAGAAGCTGTTTTGCATTCTGTAGGAAGCCAGATGAGCACAGCTCAGAGGCAAAAGTGTTGCACTTCTCATCAGTTTCATGCTGCTAAAAGGAAAAATACAGTTCCACTTTTTACAAAAGCCAAGGGACGGATGAATACCTGGATGCCGAGTTTTAGCTATAATCACAGTGCATGGTAGTTTAGATGTGCCTTTGCTAAGAGACCCCTCTCTAGAGGACACAAATGATTCCAAAGACATAAACAACATGCCAGCCTGACTGATGTGATTCATTGCTGCTTTTCTTTGATGAGATCACCATATGCTATTACAGAGCAGAAGAAGCCTCAGTGCCTGAGCCTGAATTTTATGGTTCAAGAATCACCTATGTTTTCACTCAGGAAATTTATAGTCTTTCCTAACCCTAAACTAGAAGACACATCAGTCACACATTGCAAGCTTTCCAGCAAACTCAGCTCCACATGCACTATTTCAGTTTCTTTTCTGGTTCTGTCATTTTGGAAGTAGACATAGGAAAAAGGTGAAAAGTCAAATCAGGCAAGCTGTATCAATAAGTTAGGTTCAAATTTTCTTGAAATAAGTAGCAGTCTCGGAGTACCAACTCCGATCATGTAAGACTATGTACTTAAAAACATTTGGCTTAGAAAAATTACCTTAATAAAGTAATAATAAATTACCTTTATTAAGGTAATTTTTCCACCAGTGCCCCTCAGAGAAGGATTTTTAGAGCTTTCAAAAGGCAAGATTGCTCCAGTAAGGGCTCTACCCTTTCAGTCATTCCATTTTACTTTTCCCTTTAAATATGTTAACATGCCTTTAAACCAATGCAGAGACCCTCCTGAAATTTTTATACATGTGCTTTTTATATGTTGTTTTTTCTTTTACTTACACTTCCAGCTTCTGATTATGTTTCAGGGTCAAGAAGAACCACATGAGGAAAATCAAATTTTAAAGAGAGATATAGGCGAGGTCATAATCCATAAGAAATTTTTTCCCTGTTTTAATATAGTCATCCACCCACCTATGGGCTGATATGCTCAATCACCCAGCATCACCTACTTTTCAAGTTTTGCAAGTATTTAATATTTTCTTTTTTCACTAGCAGTTAATCAGTTAGTGCAAATGACGCTGCATGCTCATCAGTTACCAATATATTGCTTTATTTCTTGGTAGCAAATTAAGGCTTTATAGTGAGATTTGTACAGTACAGGCCAATTTAAACATTAGAAACTTTAAAAACCATGTAGCACTAGTCACTCAATTTAACATAGCCAGAAAAGTAGCTTTTTTTTTTTTAATAAACAATTAAATGTTACTAGTGAGGCCTTATATTTCATGAGTGCAAATGGCTCAAAATCCCACCATCCTCAGGGTTCAACATTTAAATTCCTTGAGGCCATTTTTAGACAAAGGATAAACAGAGAGTATAGCTGGCTCGGATAAAATACACTGTATTACTTGCTGGAGAAGAATCTCTTATTTTAAAAATATGGAAAGGAAAACCCAAATGAAATTAACTGTGCAAGGGATGGTATCACCTCCTATTAGTCACTGACCAGTAACAGTAGCAATGACAAATTCATTTTCCATGTCCCTCTTTGCTTTAGTATAATTTGATTCATAATTCAGAGCTCATGCCATCCTGTATATTAAAAAATCCAAAACTGGAGGAACATACATAAGTTACAGGAATTTTTGCAGCAGTAGGACAAATTCCCTCTCTGGGGGAATGTCCAGGGACATGTCCAAACCATTGCCCTTTAATTTTTTTTTTTTTTTTTTGCAATTTGAGAGAGCATTGTTATAAGTGTTTCCTCGGTAGTTATGTGTTTTTCTTGAGCATATTGATTTTCGCTTCATACCACTGATTTTATTAGTGTTGTCTGGAGATGATGGAACGACTGCTTATGAAAACCAGACACAGTGCTTCCCTTCCTATGAGCCACTTACAGCATTTGAGCTGAATGTATGAATTCACCTGTCAGTCAGGCACAGGGAGCCTGCCTGAAAATATCATCACCCCTCACATGTCTGGCTTTCAGATCTGAGCATTACATGTGAAAATACAGAGAAACAGCTGCCAGAAAATTGTGAAGAAAGTAACCATGAATCGACCACACACTCTGGGGAAGGAGCCAATGAGATGGGGGACTTCCAAAATGTTCCTGCTCATGGAAGAGCAAGAGTGACCATGAGAGCACCAGGAGCTCCCAGCGTTACAGGGCAACGCTGGTGTTTAATTCTTTGTCGAACACAGCTGTATCTCCAGCCTAAGAGAACACACACAGCCAAAGTCTCAAAAAACTCGAAATCTTATGTGAATAGCATTCCAAGCCCCTCTGTCCCCAGGGGTGTTATCTAACATCAGGCTAACATCTTTGAAGTTTTGAGATCAGCCATCTATCCTTTGAACTGCAAGGCCACAGAAAAGGGTCAGGTTTCCAAGTGTGTTAAGGCACATACTGACTTCACCTCAACGCTTGTGCCTGGTTTGCTCAGGGAGCATCCACTGCAGTGGTGCCACAGCTGCTGAAAAGGTACAGCAAAGGGACAAAGCCAGCCTTTCTGGTGACAGCCATGCAGCACAGCAATTGGGACTGCTCCATGCAAGCTGCTCCACAATGCCTCAGAGCCTCCTCACTGTCGTACAGTACCATCTCAGCTTGTGGCAGAATTACAGCAGCTTCCCAGGCTGGTTTGCTGGCTTTTCCTTTTGCCAAGCCACCAACACCTCATTTGTTCTCCTTCACTCAGGTGAATACGTCACTGCTTATCAGAGCCAGAAGTCCCTATCTACTACCAGAGCGTGGTACTACACATGCAGGAGAGGACAAATTTAGAAATGAAGGAAAGTAGAGATGATGCACGAGTGACCTGGAGGTGGGCTTCCCGAGAGAATCCATGCATGGGCACAATCTCCAGATTCACTCCACAGAAGTGCTCAGCAATGGCCAGCAGGTCTTACTCTGCCTCAAATGAGTTTAAGAACATTACCCAGTATTTCCTGAGGGATTACAATGGATGACTACCAAAGAGAAACTACCTGGAGACAAGAGGATGCTTTATCAACCATATTGGAAAAAGTTGGGGAACACAGACACAGTATTGCATAGTCAGCGCCATGAGCACAGCTAGAATTCAGATGTATTTGACACAGTTTAGTAGCATTTCCAAAGGAGGGATTATGTGCTATTTCCTTTGGAGGCAGCTACTGTAGCCTGGGACAAGATCATGGCTCTTATGGAAATGACACCCCACCGGGGATGCTGAGCACTCATTGCTTTTGCATTAAGGCAGCTTCTCCACAGAAACCCATGGCACCTTAAAAAGTGATCATACAAAAAGCAAACAGAATAGTCCTCTAGAAACCCCCCTCACCCACAAGGTACAAGAAAAGCTGACTCCCGTGAGCGACAGAAAAGATGGCATTACTGAATATGGGAGCGTGTGTTTATACATCAGTGTTTTTAATACTTCATTGCAATGACAGGTGTGGGGTGTCCCTTCAGAAGAAAGCAGGGTTGGTGTGCTCTATAATACAGCGCTTGCAATGTCGTTTAACAAATCGCAGAGCATCCACAGAGACTTCACAGTCCTGCACGTTCAACATCTGCAGGTCAAAACAGTTGGCAGCTACAATCTGCAGGCCCTGCCCAGTGATGCTCTCACAGGATTTCAGGCTCAGGCGCTTTAAGTTGAAGCAGTTGAGGGCTAGAAACTCCAGGCCGGTGTCTGAGACCAGAGGGCACTTGCCGATGTCCAGCGATTTGAGTTTTGTGCAATTTTTGGCGAGGTACTCCACGCCGTGGTCCGTGATGCCCTCGCAGCCCCGCGCGTTGAGGTAGCGCAGCTTGCTGCAGTACTTGGCGATGTATCGGATGCCCACGTCCGTGATGCGGCCGCAGTGAGCGATGCTCAGGTATCGGAGGCGCGACTCCAGCTTGGCGATCTCCCGCATGCCGAAGTCGCTGACGAAGCGGCAGTCGCTCACGCTCAGTTCCTTAATGGATGTGCAGTAAATCATCAGGTAGCGCAGACCCTCGTCAGTGATGCGGACGCAGCGGCGCAGGTACAGGTGGGTCAGCTGGGTGCAGTGGGCGGCAATGGTGTGCAGTCCCTCATCCTCCAGGACGAAGCAGTCTGTCATGTCCAAGTAGCGGATGGAGATCTGCTTCCCGTGCAAGGGAGACAGCTTGATGGAGGCTTCACGAGTCAGACTGATGCACGTTACTTTGGAGCAGCCTAAGTGGAAAAACACAGCGAGTTTAAGCAAGCAGTAAAAACAAATCTCACAGCAGGACCAGGAAGCTGGGTGTGGAATGGTGTGCAGGAGGTGATGAAGGTATCTTCATGTTGCAAGAGTGGAATCACCCTGACTGACTACTCTGGATTTGCTGTGCTGAGTCCCCACACCAGAGGAAATAATAAACTCCACTGGAGTCAGTGAGGTTTCTTTGAGATTGTGAGCACCGGGAAAGCAACAGACCGATTTTGTCCATATTCCAAATGTAAAATGACAGTCCTGGGTCTGTCTAGGGACAGGCTATGATCTGTTACTGCAATATTAACCTAGTGACAGTTAGAGAAAACGATACTACGTGACAACCAATGCAGTTTTTTGATCAAAGTCAGTCTCGTTGCTGACTGGCTGAATTTGCAAACCAACATCAGAGGCTCTTTCACCATCCAAACTCATTATAGAAAACACAACCCTGCTCCCTTCCCCCCGCTCCCTTTCCCCAAGCATTTTGAGAACAGATGTGATTCCAGCCCCAAGCCTGCAATGTGGGAAGGATGCAAAACTATGGCACAACTGTGTGCTTGCAGAAGGGTGGAGATTCGGGTAACCTAAGGAGAATGGGGAGAATTGGTAGGAGCCAACAGACTGGTAAGGGCATGAGAGGACACAGCAGACAAAGAAAAGGACCATGTCCAGTGAGAAAGTCTGGCCATGAATGGAGGTAACTAGACTAGGGGAGAAACACCAGACCTTGCAAGGAAAGACAAAGAACTAGATTAAAAGGAAAAACACACTCACAGACTTTCCCCATTTTTAACTGCCACTCAGTGCACAGTGGAGAGTGAAAGCTTTTTTTGGAAAGTGTGGTTTCTGCTGCACTGCAAACTGGCAGTCTTAGGCTTCTTAGGGAAATTCTTAAGCTGTGCCAAGTTCAGCTGGGCACTTTGCATTAGCATAGCTAGAAACAGCTGCAAGAAAGAAGGGAGAGCCTACCCGTTAGTGATTGAGGCCCAAGAGTTTTAGCCATAAATATCTACTCAGAGAAATTCTGCAGGTTATGCCCAAAGAGGTGCCCCCAGGAAGAACTAAAAAGACCTTTTCTGTATTGCTGGAACACGGGCCAAGCACTATGAAGTGACTCATAAAAAGTGATGACCTTAAAGCTCCATGTATCAGAAATCCTGCAGAAATCCTGCAGAAATCCTGTAGTGTGGAAGTAAAGAGCAAGATGATGTAGGCAGACTGCCTCAAAACTATATCACTTGCTATAACAGGTTGTCATTCAGAGGTTTAGTGGGAGGCATGAATATGCTTCAGTTATTAAAAGCAAAAAGGAAAAAAAATCACTTGAGGTGGATTCACACTGTGGACTCACACAAATGTTGTAAGAAGTGTAGGATATGGACTTGAAACAGTTTGCCACCTGCAACTAGATTTCTACATTCATCAATTAAATTTATGCTGGATCTTTAATTTGGGTTTCAAATTTAGTTGAACAGATGCAAATTTTACCTTAGGCCTCAGACAATTAAATGGGCAAATTGCCCACAGGTCATGCAGAAGCAAGACCTTGAAGTAAAACACTGTTCAACAAACATCTTAAAACTGAATGCTATTTTCTCTTCAGACTGTGTTTCAGATCCATCTGTGCTCTGGAGCAATCTCTGGAAATACTTTTACCTTCAGGTAAGTACTATATACACACTCAGTAACACAAAGGATTTTTCTAAAGGGAAGCAGTACAATACTAATGGCGTAAAAAATTCACCTCCAGTATATTCTTTGAAGTAGGTGATACAAAATGCATGAAAGGAGTTCCACAGAAGAAGCTGGCACCTAGGCAGAGTTCTGCTGCACCTGATGTAGCTGTTGCTGTTGCATTTGGCCGAGGAGGTTGCTGGATTAAGAAGTCAGTCTGGATACTTTATAATCTGACCGGAATTCAGTTTTAAATCTGGCTTAGTGACAATGATGTATCCACGAGGCCAAGGAGAACATTCTGTCAGCTGAGAGTCCAAGAAGCTTTAATGACCGTAATTAGAAAGTGAATGGGTCAGAAGTCTCACAGCAGGGCTGGAGTCACATACATCAGTGTGTGATCACTGTTTTGACAAGCTCAGTATTGCCTTGCCTAGTTACTTTGGCTACAATGTAAAACATTTCATAGGAATGTTATTCAAAATGGTTCCACCAGAAAAAAGAGTCCATGCTGATATAGAACTGCCTGATTTTTAGGCAAAATGACAGGTTCCTGGGTCCACAACAATTTTTCTGTCCTAAATAATACAAAGTGTAAAAATAAAGCTCTTGTAACAGGATTTTCCATAAAGTAAGTATAACTGATTTTTTAAAGGGAGCAGAAACGTCCAAACAGACTGAAAACCACGTTGGCAAGAGTGTTAGATAATAACTTGCAGTCAAGCTCAACCAACTTCTAGCAATATCTCAGACCTGCCCACAAAGCGGATGCTGACGGTGACAGAACTTACATCGTGGAAAGCTCCTAAAGTTAATACAAACATCTGGTTTTGACATTAAAGATTTTGGTACGTTTTTGCTGCCAAGTAGCCATCCAAGGGGAAAAAGGATTCACCTAGATGTACAACTGTGAACTGGGATTTAATTAACTAGCAGCTAGCATCACCCCCCAGCACACACACCCACCTCCTCTTGCTCAGTATGGAACCAAACCAGCGAACCACTTCTGTCCTCAGAATTGCTTGAGCATATGGGTGCAAGCCTTGTCCTCATAACTACAGACAGAAGCAGGGGAAAATGGAATCCTCTTTCCAAAACATCCTCCAAAATTACCCACATCAGAATGAAAAAAGTGGACTCAAAACAAGAGCCTAGAGATCAATTACCTTCAATTTATATGCAAGTGCATGCAGCAAAAGCTATATCTGAACCCAAACACCCTGACTTCTGAGCATGTTCAAAACCAGGATTTTTCCCTCACATGCTCCAAACAGAAAGAACAACTTAGGAAAAAATGAAATTAAAATTACTTTCCTATCTCATTGATGAGACAAGATTCAAGGAAGACAGGTATTTTATTTGTCCCCTACACACTTTATACCAAACCGATGAGCTCTTAGGGACAGACACTACCTTCTGGGTCTGAGAGTAAGAGGCTTGGGAAAACCACAAATGAAGATAGACCCCAAAATAACGTGTTTCAATTCCTGGTATCATCTTTTCTTTTTCCCTGCTTTTGAAAAAGTCATCTTTGGTCTTCAGCAAACCCATAAATAAGAGCTGTAGACCAAAGCATTTTCAACCACCTACAAGCTCCCAGGTACACTCAGGGTGTGAGCTTCTAAGCTCTAGCTCTAAATCACATAGGTACACACATTTTCTCCAGGCACTGGAGATGCTTCAACCTGAATGTGTGATTTTCAATCCAGAACTAATGTCAGTGTGTACCAACAACAAATAATTCATATACAAGGTCACTGTGAATAGACGCCTGTGGAGTTCCATAGACTCCTTATTGCCTTGTGGTTTCAGAAAACAATCACAAAAAGTGCATAATTCTGATTTGTTGGTATTTGTTTTGATGCCTTCCATGACATTCTGCCGTCCTAGAATGGGGTGAGAGAGTTGGATAAATCAGCTTAAAAAACTTAAAAGGCAGAGAAAAGAAAGCAAATCAGTGTACACCAGATAGGCAGCCCTGGAAAAAGCAGCTGACCTGGTACCAGTGACTCAATAGCATCACTTTTTCGCCCCTGTTGTTTAATCCCCTATTTTCAGCCTGCTTGTTGCCACTGGTACCCCTGCAATGGCAAATCTGGTTCGGATGATTTATGATTACATTAGATTGATAACAAGTGAGATCACAAAGTAAATGTTGAGCAGCAGATTTACTTCAATGCTCTGCTTGGCCGCATCCTTTCCATTAAGTGCCAACTTATTTGCAGAGAGGGAATTCTGTACAGCTGACCGTGGGAAAAAACATCCTGTTTCCCCAGAGCAGGCTTGAAGAAAATTGTCTACAACATTTCTGCTGATCTAAACAGCTGTAATGGCAGCTTTAAAATAAAAAAAAAAAAAAAAGAAGGAAAAAAAAAAAGAAAAAAGTTCAAGCTGGCTAAGTCTTGTTAAAATAGCAATGGAAAGAAGAGGACCTTGAAGTTTTGCTAGGGTTAAGAACTGATATTAATACCCAGAAATAAAGCCCAGCACTTATTCTGAGCTCCTCCTCAAGTCACTTACCAGATTACAGATGTATTCATTACCTATAAATATATATAGGTGTGTGAAAAAGATGGAACAAAGTTTGCTGAAGTAACTAGGCTTCACTACATGAGGTAGCACTGACTGCAACGTGGGCCCTTCTACGGGGGCTTTGCGTAAAAATCTGTAAAAACTCCTCATGCCATTTGAAAACAGGCCATCTCTGCTAGCTCACCTCCTTTGTAAGAGGCCCAGAGGTGCTGCTGGAATTAGGGGCACTGCGATTCTAGTGGTGCCTGTCTCACAGGTACTGTGTTAGGAGACAGGCATTCCTACTTCAAAAAATAACACAGAAAGGGTAAGTGTGCAGTTGTGGGGTTTGACAAACATCAGAGGCATCTGTATTGGAACATTCCCTGTTACCTGACACATCCAGGTGTTCCAGGTTTGGGCACAGTGACACGACATCAAAGACTGCCTCATTGGAGATGTTGTAACAGCCAGACACCTCCAGCCTCCTCAGTTCTGGGCAGCACTGGGCAATGGTGTAGAGTCCTCTGTCTGTGAGCCGCCTGCAGCCACTAACAATTACCGTCTCCAACATGAGACAGACGTTGGGAGTATCCTGACAGAGCCTCCGGGTCAGCACTTTGAGAGCCCTGTCTACGTTGATTGTCTCGCCGGTGAGGCGAATAGTCCTCCACAGCCGCGGGTCCCAGGCCAGGTTGTACCAGCGGCGGCACACGCGGGCACAGCGGCACAGCTGGTTGGTGGGCAGGAAGGAGAAGATCTGGATCATGGAGTGGTCAGGCAGCCGGTCGATGTTGGCCTGCTCCTTCTGGTGCTTGGATGCCAGCCGGATGAGAGGATGGGTGAGGCGGGTTGGAGGTGGAGAGTGGACCATGGCAACAGTTTCCCCAGTGACTGAGGATGAAGACGTTGACGACCCTCTGCCATTTTGGAACCCAAGGGAATTTGGTGGAAATATTAATGCTGGACTGGGTGTGCTGAGCGTTCGCATGCTCAGGTCGGAATCTGGAAGACAGAACACACAATTTCAATAAGCACTGGACAGACACAGAGGTGCACAGCACAGCACCCTGCTAGCCCATTTGTTAGCGGAGTAGGATGGACCTCGGGGTTTGTTGGGGGTTAAGCAGTCACTTTTACCAGTGAGAGTGAGAAAATGTATTTCAAAAGCCATGTGAGCAAAGGAGACAACGATGCAGTTCTGAGCACTGAAGAGGAGACAGTAGTGGAAGGATTTTTTAAAATCCAAGGATTTTAATTCTTTATACTCTTAATTAAACACTACAAGAAATTAGTATGTTTGAGTCACAGGCTTTTTTTTGGCAGAGAGCAACTGTCCATAACCTTGGCACAGCTGTGAGCTCTTAGGGGCAGAGACTACTATGATCCTTCACCTCAGCTCCTTCAGGGGTTCAGCAGGAGGCCAAAAAAGAGCTCACAAGGCAAATGCTGCTTCCTTCACCAGATCTGGGCAGACGGGAAAAGCACAAATCCATGCACTTATTTTCATTGTGTCATTAGGGAAGTTAATTTTTCAGTCATGCAAACCAGAACTCAGAAGTTCAACCAAGAGCCCAATGACTAGTTCTTCATATGCACAGAGAAAACTCTCCTTTCCAATGGACTAAAGTGAACTTCAGTTGGATTGGGAAAAAAAAAAAACAAAACAGAAAAGTAAGTGATGAAGAAAGAGAATGCCTGGAAACGTGTTGAATTGTTATACAATATTTACACACTTATTCCTAGGGCTATTTGTCACACTGGAAGCAGTCAACTCCACTCCCCTCCCCAAAACAATTTGCTACTTCTTCACCTTCTTTAGTTCATTTTAGTGCCAAAAATCAGGCACAAATATTGAGATATCTTGCTACTAAGAAAGGTTACCTTTGCTGTAAAATTATTTCAACTGTTTTCCCTTTGTGCTGACATTGCCTACAAGTAATTTCCACTCCTGCTCCCAGTTTCTCCAAGCAAACCAAGTAAAAGGCTGGAAGAGAACTAAGATATAACTCTGATAGTCAAGCAAATGCCATGGGCAATACATTTCGAGACTCTGAGGATATTTTAGTAGTATGCTACACAAGATACAACCAGTGTATGAGAGATGCATCCTGCTGCTGAGCACACTCCCTCCATCTCAGTACTGATCTCAACAGAAATCCTTTATAAATCCCAGAAATGAATACAGTACCCACAATTTAGTGACCAGCAGAAGAATAACAAGTTTCACAGACAGACAAAGTGTTTTTAGCACACCAAGCTTTTCTACCCATCACATCAATGATGCTGCTATCACATCAATGTTCAGGCATTTCAGGGAAGTGTACAAAGGCTGCCCCTTAAGTAACACTGACTCTGCAGCTCTGTGACTGTGACAGCACAAATAAGGGCTAAGCAAGATACAGCTAGAAATGCATTCAGCAAACATGCCCAAACCTGGATTTGGGCAGAGTTTTTAATTAAGTACATTTTTGATTAATTTGATTGTTACACATAAACTTTCCCATCAAGCTCTTACGTGGCCCAGCACAGGCCTGCTCTGATCTCACTACCTACAACAACAGCAACCACGGGCCTGTAATTTCACAGTGTGTCTGCAAGGGAAAGAGGCACAAATTTTAGCTGAAGAACCCAAGAAATGAAGTCTGATGGCTTGCTCAAGATCACCTAGTTGAGTTGCAGACAGATCAAAACCATCTTCTCCCACCGTGGAGGAAAAGCTATAGCACCCAACTCCTCCTCTCTTCCTCTTCTGCATCTTGTTTTACTTAGAAACTCACTATTTCAGCAAATGAAAGGAAAGAACATTTTCCCCAGGGCTTCTGAGTCCGTGCTATGGCTATGTGGTTCTAACACAAGGATTTGTGTATTTATAAGCAGGAACAGTATCTTCATGCTGATTGGGTTTTGCAGACACTCTGCTCCCTTTGAGACCTCCCAATACCCCCTGGCAGCTATTGCAAATAATTGCATCGAGGAGTGTTATTTGGTAAGCGTCTGGTATATGCTGGTATTTTAAAAAACCCACAACACCAGCAGCAGCCAGGCTCCTTCAGACAAGCACTGACTCCACAGGCCTCTTAGGCAACAGTCCCCAAGATTAATTTTCGCAAGGATTTACCATATGTTTGACCTCCCTCACATTATCACCAAAACCAGTGACAGTGCCTGAAGTTAAACATGTGCAGAAGATGTGGCAAACTCAGAGCCTTTACTTTTTGCTCTTTTTTAGAGATTTTAATACAAGAATGTTTCTAATGTAAAAGAACATATGCTTTTTTCCAAGTGCTGGATGCATCTTCTACTATTACATGTATTTGATATTGTCAGTTCCTTTCCTTTCTTTTTACTTCATTCGCTTTGGGCTTTTGGTTGGTTGATTGTTGTTTGCTTGTTTTACACAAAACAGAACAAAAAGGAAAATAAAATGATATAAATAAAAAAACCCAGAACAAGCACTTGTTTCTATTCCACAAAAGAGAATTAAAATCAAAAGCAAGAAGTTGAAATTATTAACATCTGCTTTAAACAATTTTTAGTCCTGTGGGAATGAGTACGTTCTGTAAGACACAGCATATTTGGAAAACATACATTTTTAGTCAGTTATTGTTGAAAACACCTTAAAATTCCTGTAGAGTTACAGTCTTCCTTAGTTTCCATTTCTACTTAAGCATAAAAAAGCTTTTCATACTCCATGATTCTCCCCCCCTTCCCCTGGTGAGCAATACACAAAGCTAATACGGCTAATCTCCACTCCTTTTGGATCAGAAGTGGCATTCCTTCGTCACTCCTGGGCACTGTGAATAATCAATACCTTAGACATTCTGTGTGCGCAATGAATTACTAATGTGTGTTTTTTAGCTTAGACCTCAAGTTAAAAAAGGCCTGACCTTCTGTTTTATGTGTGTGCTCCGTGCTTTCTTTGTGCTCTCTTAATTCTCTCATTAGTATAGCAGTTCCAGATGTGCATCCTGCATTTCCTTTCCCTTCAGTCCTGAAGGTGCATCATGTAAAACTTGCTCCCTCCATCCTCGGGGCATGGACTTCCAGACAGACACATACACATACACACACATGCGCCCTGTCTCCCCACCACAAAGTATTGTGGAAAAAGACCATAGTGTTGTCATTGTGTTTAAAAAAGGGAGTCGTGAGCACATTACTGGTCTGCTGAGCCCGCAATGCAATATGCTCTCAGACAGGAATTTTGCTGGTAGCTCAGCTGAACTCTGTACAGAGGTATTCCTGCTTACTGTTCGCTGTACACCCCTAAGGGGAAATGACAAAAAAAAAATAGCAGGTGAGTCCAGGAGCCTTATTGCCAGGAAAAACTTGGAAAGCTTTTTGCTAGCATTTAAAACTTCAGCAAAACACTTGGCCTTCTGTACATTTTCCAGACTTTTCTAATGTTGTTGGGAGGGGCTTCCTATAGCACTATCTCAATCTCTAGGAGTTTCCTTCAGATTTTGTTCTTCACCATTTACTGAGTGCTAGCCAACAGGCTGGGGCAGTCCGAGAAAGGGCAACTTAATGACGGTGTAACACTAATAAACACAACCCTGCAAGTACAAATTAAGTTGCTGATTACAGTTCTCAACACACATCTTTACACATACCCATCCCCTATACAAGCATTTCTCTTGTAAACTCTATTGTTTACAAGCCTGAAATACAACTTTAATTTTGCTGATCTTAGAAAGTAAAAGCAAATTAGAAAGCAGCCCTGCACGTCCCTCCCTACAACCTCTTTTGCCCCTTTGCCTCCAATCTTCTGTGTAAGATGCCTTTTATTAAAGCTTTGATCAAGCTCTGAAAGTTGTTTGTTGATGTAAGACAAAATTTCTTAACAATCTTTAAAGAAATCTCAAAAGATGCGTGCCAGAAACAGAACCATAAAAGCTGACACAGAGGGAGAAAATGCACTAGAGGGAGTTTTCTTATTCCATTAGGAATCTGGTTTATTTCAAAGGATTCTTTCTCCCCAGTTTGTTTCCCAATTAATAAATACATCTGGGAACAAAAAACCTTCAAATATATAAGATTTAAGCCAAGATCTAGTCTCCATTCCTTCTGGCATTGACAATAATATGCAGTCTCTGATTTCAGAGCCATAGAGAGAAAACAATGTTGTATTTCCATTACTCCAGCAATGCACACGAACATGGGACACTCAATGTCCAGACCCCAGCATGAACTTTTTAAGATTGAACCATTTTCCATGCTTGAGGCATGACTCCATTCATCCACACCTTCCACTATGGTATTGTGAATGAGGTTTTCTTTGAAGTGAATAATATATTGAGCTTTTCAAGCTAACAAAATTAAAATGAAAATTTTGCAAATATCAATCAAACTTCAGATTCTTATCCGACAACTAAAAAGGATCCTTCATGTTGATCTGCTGTCACCACTGACGTTTTTAGCAAAAGTAAGGCAAGAAATAAACCAAACTGTGTTCAAGCTCCGAAAAGTCAGTATAGGTGAGAAGAATAAAAAGCAATTGTCATTTCTGTAAACATTAGATGCAGAGTAATGTGCACAAGAAGCATTTACAGAGTGCCAAAACATCACTGAGTGTGATTATTACATATTTTACTAACTGGAATGTGGGTATAGACTTCACATTTTTACCACAATACCATCAACCTCAGGCACGCCAAGTAAGCACTCCTTTTACAGAGACTGGGGAAAGTGGGAACTTAATGGTTGCAGCAGCTACAGCCAATGGTGCAAAGGCTTCTACAGAGGCTTCTTCAGGGGGTACAATGTGGGCTGATTCAAGAAAAGACCTGTAAATTTGACAGACAGATTTCAAGTATGGCTGTGTGCCCTTAGAGGAGAGTAGGAAAAGGAGTTAGCTAGGAGAACAGGCTGCCACACAGCCTGGGTATGGACAAAGTTCCAGAAAATGTGATACCTACAAAAAAAAAAAAAAAGTCTTCCACATTGGAAACATCCTCAGGCATTTCTCTCAGGATAAGTTACCCTCCTGACCTCGGTTCCACCCAGTCCCAGGAGGCTGGGAGGAGTTGGAGAGCCTGAGATAGCAAAGAAGCAGCTGGAACAAAACTCACGTGCAAACTTGCATGGGGCTGCAGCAGTCAAGAATGCCAGAAGGAAAGGGTTGCCCAGTGGAGATACCTACAAGACTTTGCAGCCTTTTACAATGAAGAACATATAGAATGAGAAATAAAGTTGGATGAGCTCTCTCATCTCTCTCCAAGAACACTAAGTACACTTAAACCATCTCTGATGTGCATGTCTGCCCTGTTTTTAACTGCTAGGGGCAGCTATTACTCAGCTCACTGAGGTGCCTGTTCCAGTGTTGTCACTGTATCAAGTTTCTAAGTTTTTCCTCTTATTTGGCTTGTATAAAGAGCTATTTCTTGCCCCCTCTCCTCATGCTTGTGAAGAAGGAGGTCTTCACTCTCCCTGTAAGGATTTCTTACATGCATTTGCCCTCCTTTTTATTAGTCATGTTACTAATATTCCCAGTTTCTTCTATCTTTTCCTTTACATTTTCTCCAATCTGTGTGTTTTTCTCTTAAAGCACAATGCTCCAAACTGAGAACCACACACCACCCAACCTCACCGGCAGTGGTGAAAGTGGAGTCCTGCGCACCCATATTTCATGGAAACCACATTTTCAACCTTTCAGATTTCAACAGTCTCAGAAGGCTGATGTATTTTCATTATGTGAGTCAATATATTGCCTGGATTCCCATGTGCCATACAGTGCCTGGACATTTATTTTCTTCCTCTGTGCTTATAGAATCCATTCATCTTCCCTACACCTGTATCCTTAGAGAATGCTATGTTTTCTCTCTCCTTAATCTACTTTTTCAAGAGTATTTTGAGTACTGAGCAACCTTCTCAAATTGTGTTAGTTTTCAGTTTTCCAAATATACTGCAACTCCAGTGCCATAAATTTGAACCCATTTCTCTCTACGTTGGAAATTTTGTCTCAATTCAATTCAAACAGGTGGTTCCTAAAGAGAAATGGAAAGTCTGGGAACCTGTTAACAAATATTGTAAGGCATCATAGATGAGATCAGCTCAGCTGGTCAGAGCATGGTGCTGGTAACACCACGGTTGTGGGTTTAATCCCTGTATGGGCCATTCACTTAACAGCTGGACTTGATGATCGTTGTGGGTCCCTTCCAAATCAGTGTATTCTGTGATTCCTAAAGGGTTCCTCCTGAAACATCATCACAGTTGACAAATACTCCTTGATAACTACACAAAATACTATTCCCCTTCAGTGGCCACCTTATCATGATTTCATTTACTCTGGCTTGTTTCCAATACACACATGCAAAAGTCCTAATAAACCTGAGATGGGTTACAGCTACTGCTTCCCTCTCACCAGACAACTTATTTTTGCCAAAGCAGAAAATTAGATTGAAAACTGAGTTCAAAGGAACAAAACCACTTTGGCAAAGGTGAAAACTAATTTCTTATCCTGTGAGATCCTGTTGGTCATGCAATTCTCGTTTTGAGAACAAAGACCTGCGGCAAAGCTCGATTTGTCAGTGTAAGAATGAGCAACCTTGGAGCTCACAAAGTAATCACATCCACATGGTCTTGGAAGGAACAGTTCCACATAACTTGAAATAACCTTTCATGGCTTTTAAAAACCTCCTTTAGAATGTAACAAGAAACTGTACCTATTGTATAAGACTAGAGGCATTGTGGAACAGAGTTATGTTAATTTAAATCTGAAGCCATTTCATAGTAGTTTCTGTGTGACACTTTACACCTTGGATTATACTGGTGTAACTTCCCTGTGATGTTGAACTCCAGTTTTCTTTAGCCTATAAACTCCTCTACATACATTTGGAGACCTGATCTTGCATTCCTGGCATATTCACAATAGATGCTTAAAGTCAAACAGCATTGCAAGTGAAGTAATCATTATAGTTTTATTAAGCAAATAATTCTTCCTTACAATGTATTTGTTGAAAGCTGGAACTAATTTCCCCCCTACTGACTTTGTCCCCTGCCACTTGGCAGGAATTCATTTTATCCCCATATTTTTGAACAGAACTAAAAATACAAAGACTGAGGGGGAGGAAAAGTAAAAGAGTAATTCAGTATTAGTTTAGAAAGTCAAAGCATCTTAATTTTACCTTCAGTACCACTGATAATACTAGCACATCAGCTCTGAGAAAAGGGTTTCACAGTGCATCATTGCTAGGAATTACATAGAGATGGATTGGAAGATGCATTTTTTCCATGTTCAGTAAATATGTATTCCAAAATGAATTCCACACATGCTTAAGTACAAGCTCTACTTAAATCCTTCAGGTCAGATGCTCTCACAACTCTTTATGGTATGCCAGGAAGCTCCATCAGCTGAGCTAGTTTACATTTATATTAGCAGGGAGTGCAGCCCAGAAAGAGGAGTTTTGTGGAGCAAAACTAATATTGCTGAAAACCCAACATCCACAGGCCTGGGAAGGGGGTGTTATTTTTTTGCCAATATTTAATTTAATCCCCAACCCTGAATGCTCAGTAGAGGGTGCCTTCAGTGCTTTAGCTGTACTGCCAGAACATATTTTTTGGCCTTAGTTTTGCCTGAGTGTAACTGGGTTCATATACCTCGTGGTGGTTACTCAAACAGAGTAAGGAGAGGCATTTCACAAGTGAGCTTTGGACTTGAACAAAAGTGCTAATGTAGATAAACCCACTCAGGGTCAGAAGAAGCCCCTGTCTATCTCCTCCAAATCATGAGTTATCATCTCCCATCCTATTCCATACCACTTTGAGGAGAGGCATCCGGTGCCCTGCTGGATTTTCAGGGCTGGATTATCAATGGACCGGACATATTGCTTTTCATCATCTCCCATCTTCAAGATTATCACACCTATGGGGATCCATGCTGTTCAATGCATTGCTCTGAAATGTGCAAGCCAAATGTAGTTACAATGAAAAGAAGTGTTTTACAAGATGCTTATAAATAAGCATCTTCAACATACTTCTATATAAAGGTTTAAATAAGACAACAAAAAGATAACAAGTCTGCTTAAAATCAAATCATACTAAAAAGCCTGTTGTAGTGGTTTCAGTTCACCTCTTTATCTTTTGTGAGATAGGAGATTTGGAGGAATGCAAAACAGGCTCAAACTTAAAGAAAATGAAAAGTTTATTAACAGAATTAAAAGAGAAAAGAAAATAATAAGAAAATCAAAGCAAAATCCCTCTTTTCACTCACACCCCCCTCCTCCTTTCTTCTTCCCTAAAATCAGCACAAAGGATAACATCACATAATTCTTAGTCAGTATCCACAATTTTAAGAATCTTCCTACTAGGTAAGAAGAAAAAGAGGTTTCCTTTACAATCCGTGGTCTTCCAAAACCATATCAGCCCCAGTACAACAGCCCCCGCCCGGGAATAAAGCTGTTACCGGGAAAACACCTCTCCCATGGATATGGGATCACATGGGCCACAACATGGGGTAGTCCTTTTTTTAAGGGTGAACAGTTTCTAGCTTAAAGCAGCAACTCGCTTCTCCACAGCAAATCTTAAAAGTTTCTTATATCTCCACATATCATAGCTTCTCACATTTCTGGGCACCTTGCATGGTCCTCTTTTGCACATAGGCTGCATCCAAAACTCTTCATTACCCCCCCATGTCTTTTAAATGGATTAAAGAGAAAAAATAGTTTGGAGTATTACAGATTTTACCACGGTTTGCAGAAGGCAGTTTTAAGCTTTCGCGCCGCAAGCGTGACCACGCCCCTCTTTCTTCCTCATCCACCATTTCCCAGTTTCACTTTCTCTTTCTTTCTTTCTGACTTTGAAAAATGCCATGATGAAGAGTAGTCTCCATCGTTCAGGCTTTATGATGAAGAAAGCCCCATTCACCTTTGTGCTGCTGGCTTCTTGATGTTCGTCTTTCAGCCCATTGGTCTCAGCTGGGATCCCCGCAGCCACGTGGAGGGGGGGAGGGGGCAGTTCTCAGGAGCCTTGGCTGGATGTTGCAGCTACTTGCAGCGAACACAGTTGTTTCTCAGTTGTCGAGCTCTGAGGAGATTCTCCCGCCGGCATCCCGGGGCCGTGTCCCCGGCACCGCGGGAGGGAGAGGGAGGGGGCTTGAGGCCGCTCCAAGGAGCAAAAACCTCGGCCACCATTTCCCCCCCCGTCCTGCGGGACCGGGCAAACCCCAAAGAGAGAGCACTTCCTGTCCCTCCAGCCTTTATATATGAAAATTTCGAAAAGAGCCACTGGTCAAACGAGCTGTCCATCAGCTCAGGCTCAACCCATCACACCTGTCATCATCTCTCTCTCTTCTCCTCCTAAGTCTGACAGTCTTAATTAACCCATGAACCCCATCCCGGTGAATACAAAAACCCTTCTCAATTTATCCACAGAATGACTTGTTTCAGTGAAACAGGCTTACAACTATATCCTGCTTTTTCTTTGAGTTACTCTAACATACTCCCAGGTAAAAATTTTGTGAGGTAAAACATCTTTCCACCTGACTAGACAACATTTACGTGACTGTGTTCTACTTTTTAAATCTATTGCTCTTTATTTTTCATTTAATACCAAGTTTACATAAATATAGAGGAGATGAGTGCACACTGCTTGATAGTGGCTCTCACGCTACACATACATGGCCAGAAGCAGTCACTTAGAATAACATTGAGATGGGAGAAACAGATCCTGCTCCATTTCTGAATGATAAACATTAAGTTTTTGTTGATGTAAATGTATCTTTGCAATTTATATAGAAAACTGGAACAACTGCTTAATGGCTCCCAACTTCAAAATGCAGAAATCCAGTCAGCTGCTCCAGACAATTGTAGCTGTTCCATTATTTCACCTTTTATAAATGGAAGAATTTGGAATAAAAGATGGATCAGTTTCCATTACTACAGAACTTCAAGACAAGTTGCTGGAATAAATTTATGGGAGAGAAGCATTTTCAAAATCTCCAGTTCACATGGATCAAAACCATGGGGACCTGCAGAACTCTGAAGTGTAGTTCTGGTAGATGTGCGTGACTCTAAAAGGAAAATAATATACAAACCAGAGGAATGTCTGCCTCTGGGAAAAGCTGACAATATAATCACTTTGTTGTGTAATCAGGAGGACTTCCATCCAGTTGGTAGCAAACGCTGCAGTACACAAATAATTCCCCCAAGAACGGCTGTTTCCAGCATGTTCACCATAAACAAATTATTTATGTAAAAGAACATTGTTTTTCATAATCAACTGTTGGCATTTTAAAAGCATGCAACTCCCAGAAATTACTGACTTTCAAATTAACAGGGGATCCAGGATTTGACCTTCAAAATTGGAGAAAAAAATGGTAAGCAGTATGCTAAACAGAAGAATAAATGGTAATGAGAGATTTAAAGCCATAAAATTGTGCTTCTCTCTTATCACTCAAGTTTAGATCACATAGAATGGTGATGAGTTGAAAGGGACCTTAAAGATCATCCAGATCCCATCCTCCTGCTGTGGGAGGGACAAATTCTACTAGAACAGACTGCTCAGAGCTCCATCCAACCTGGCTTTGAGCACTTCCAGGGATGGGACATATACAACTTCTCTGGGCAACCTGTTCCATTGCCTCACCACCCTCACAGTAAAGAATTTCTTCCATATATGTAATTTAAACATACTCTTTTTTCACTTTGAAGCCATTTCCCCTTGTCCTGTCTCTACACACTCTTGTAAATAGTCTCTCTCCAGATGCTAATCATGCATTAAATCAATGTAATTTAGAATAGTACAAATATCCTTCCTAAAATAAATTCAGGTTTTGAAAACATAGTCTTTGCTGATAATTTGGAAAAGATAAACCTGCAAATTATGGGACAGAGTTGTACACAGCACAAAGAAGAGGCCTCGACTAAAAATTAGAAAACAAACCCAAAACCCAATTGGTAAAGCCAATCCCAACTCAGCTTGGTTCAGCCCAGCTTGCTATGGATTGTCCATGAGATACCTGCAAGTGCCCACCTGGTGTCCCAGCCAATGAGTCATGTGTCAGAGCAGCAGACACATCCCTCTATCAGCTAAACTACCAGTACATGAGTGATAATGAAACAGCAACAAAAAATGCTGCCAACAGGCAAGAGAACATAACCTTCATCTAAAAAAACTGCTTAATAAGTTACCACGTCACTGCTCACTCCAGGGTGAGCTTGGTGAGCTCTTTTCAATACCACAGGAGAATTACACTGAGGCAGTAACAGTTTTCCTGACTTCACAAATGAAGTGTGTCTACTCTCAGACTAGTGCTTTTGCAGACTAGGAGCCCTACCTGCATCCATCTGTAGGACATCCATGGATTACAGAAAATCTGTAGCACTGTGCAAAGTGTAACTAAAGGCTGACATGCAACACCTGCTCCTGATCAGCTCAGATCCATTTACACCTCAGTTTTCAAAGTTTATTTTCTTTTCCAGGAATGAGATTCCTTCAAAAGCACCTGCTAGTATCCTGGCAAGCACTCTCGTGTTTTGAGGGCAAATACCTCGTTTCTAGGGTTGCATCCCTCCTCCCTTCTGACACATGGCCAAACTGAGAAAAACAAAGCTGGTCTCCAGGGCTTTTTGAAGGAATGGTAGAAAACTTCACTTAATCCACAGTTTTGCATTTCTCACAAACCCAAAGTGTTGCCGCTACATGTACACACGAAGGAACACATTCAGCAAAGAGCTGGCCAAAGCCAATTCCCCAACGAATCACCTTTGGGACCTGGGTGAGAGGAACACTCTGGAGAGGATGAAAGAAAAAAAGCCTAGGCCTCCAAAGCAGAAACCCATGACACCCGCTCAATCTAACTTATCCAGCATCTCTCCAACAAAGACACATAAACCGAGGCTTTTTCATAATAAACACATCACGTTACGAGAGCCCTGAAGTGACAGTGAGCAGTCCCCTCTCGATACAAACACACAATACACACACAGCAACGCACTGAGCAAGCACGTAGTGCTTCTTCAGAACCACAAGGATTAAAATTTTGTTTATGGGTAATTTGGGAGTTAAGCTGGGAAAGAGACATGGCCACTGGCAGCTTTCTTCTAGAAAAATGTAACTGGCTCAAGCCCAACCGCACTAAGTTACATGGATTCCTGACCACCAGTGTGAAGCAGTCCCAGACTGTGTCAAAACAGATGGTACTTATGGCTGCAGAAGCATTCAGAGGGCATTAGCCACTCTCTGAAACCCAGCCCTGCCGTCTGAGGTCCCAATTGCTCTGTCTGTGACTTGTGCTGTATAAATTGCAGCTCGCTATTTATATGCAGCAGCATATGGTACTCTGACATTTGAGGAGTATCAGATGTACATACACGCAAGTAAATCAAGAATTCAGCACTCAGTATTTATGGCAACTTCAATAACTTCCCAGTCTACTGAATGCCACAATAAATACCTGCTTTATTGTGCATAAAATATGAACTGACTGTAATTATTCCTTTTCAATTCATTGTGATTTCAATTTACCGAAATGAGATAAACAAAATTATTCACTGACTCTTCTAATGTCATTTTGATTTCATTAACTCAAAATCAACATGCAAAAAAGAGAAAATGCGATGTTTATGTCTACACAATTGTTGAGCTATTATTCAAAGCAAGAACTATGGCACAATCTAAATCTTTTTGTCTCTTTCATGTTAACCTAAGCTAATTATTTAAAACATCATCACTAGCTCTATATTCAATTTTACATTTAACCTCAGATTTATTATCTCAGATTTATTACCAGTTTATGACAGTATCTCAGGGATTAGACTTAAAAGACAAGACAGCAGAAAAAGCAGCATTTGGAATGAAGAAATATTAGATATCTTGACAAAGAAAGAGGAAGATGAAGAGAAAGGCCCTTATTTTCACAAAGCCCAAGAAAAATGGGAACCTGTCAGGGTGGTCTCATGAATACGCATATACACCTGATGGGAAGTTATACAGGAGTCCCTTCTAAATATAATTATTCTTTGTTTACCAATTCAGTTGAACTTAACAATGCTCCTCTTTTTAAGGCCTTGCACAGAAGAACAAATTGTGCCTAATTAAAGAAAATCAAATCCTTGTGAAAAAGTTATAATTAACATGCTAATTCCCAGACTCTGAGTGGAAAGGTTAAGTGAACTTGACCTGTGCAGCTGAAGATCAAAAAGGATATGTTAATATGTACCATTATCTTCAACGTATGTATACAGAGGACAGAGGTGATGGAAAGGTTACTGTACTTGCAGAGCTATGTGAGAAGCAGCAGTAGCCAAGTTTGACTAAGAGAAAGCTTTGTAGTTGAGGGTTAAAAATTATGACACAGTACACAAATAAGTCAAGGCATAGGCTGAGTGGGTTAGCATTGACATGTAGAGCTTTCTAGGAAGCAGCAAGAATAAAAAAAACAAACCAAAACACATCAATAGAGGAATTAATCTATGAAGAAAATTCTGCCTTAAGCTGTTGTTTATACAGGATGACCCAAAAACTTTTCCACCCTTTATCATCAGCCAGCCGTGATTTGTTAGCCATCCTGGTCTTCCTAAAACAGAGAAGTAAAAATCTTACTGAAAGAATTTGTCAGGGGAGTGAAAACTGAAGGAGCAACTGATGCTTATTTTCATCATTGGCACAGATACACATTTTGGGCTGAGAAGCAGTACTCTTGCTACAACTTGTTCAAAGCTGTTTCAGTACACACTTTTACAGATTTTGTACCCCATTCATGAAATACAGATCATTCTCCATTTTGGGAGGAAAGAGGATGAAGTTCACTGCAATGCACATGATCCACAGGAGCATATTAAACCCTGCTCATGCAGACTCTGATACATATCCTGAACTTCAGTGAAAATTCCTCAAGATGTTTTGTTTTGTTTTTTTCTCACAATATAATGAATATACCAAAGATCCTTGTAACTTATAACTTGAGTTTGAGACTCAGCATTCACTGGCCTCAGTTCTGAGACTGCTGAGCAGCACACTCCACTGCCAGTTTTCCTCCTAGGTGTAGAAAAAGTAGTATGTGCTCTCCTTCTTGTAGAGTTGAGGCTACAGATTTCTTGGTGGGATGCACTGTGCTAAGCTTGGAGACAAGGACTACCTGAACTACTAAATTGGTACCGAAATCCTAGTGAATCCACCCTCAGACCACCTCCAGTTGAACTGACACTTATCCTTATAAGACCTGCTTCAGAAGTGAGGCTGATGGACACAAAGCACAGGGGAAAGTTATACACTTTCAGAGAGAGAAAAGCACTGTCCAACTGCTGTACTGCTATTATATTTAAGCAGTGAAGTGATGACAAGGTTGTATTTACAGGATATGTGATGTAAATTAAGGTACACGTCATGAGGCTCGGGTTCTAGAAAAAGACATTTAACACTGTGCTATAGTTCCACTAGGTACTGAGGCTTCAGGTAGAGAAATTACAGTAATGACTTACTTCATCCTCTCCTTCCTAATTGCACAAGACTTCAAACAGAACACTAATGCAGAAAAAAAAAAAAGTATTCCTAGCATTCTTCAGTATAATTTGGAAACATGGAACACAGCCAATAAAGAGAGATCACACAGTTGCATTTAAAAACTTTTAATGAGAAAGTAAAAAATTTTTATTGGGAAACGTTTAGAAGCACGGAGTGACTTCACATTTTCCAGCTCACTGAATTTACAAGCGAAGAGGCTGATGCTGCAGTACCTGGATGCCAAGTAGTTCCTAGGATGTGCAGAGTACCAGAGGCTACTGTAAGTTCAGAGCAGCCAGCATCTCACAGGATCACAACTCCTCTCACTACACACTAAATCTGAAACACTGCCAGGTTAGTTCATTCTCTCTCTTCTATTTGTGGCAAAGAGACTTTTATAACATCAGTAACTGGCTGGAAAGTATTGCCCTCATTTCATCGTACTAAGTTACACTCTACTCATGCTGTATTCATGACTATTTATAGCATGAACCATGACACTGCAAAAGTGTCACTATGAGAAACGCTAAAGTAAGAAGTGAGATGAGATTACAAACACTGGGCCACTAATCTGCTATAATCCAGTTATACATTTACATGCTCTGTCATTTTAATTCCATTTACAGAACACATGGGCCATATGCAAGGCAATGATACTTCTCATATTACACACAATTCAGGAAAATACTTGTGTAGCCCTGAGGGTGATTCAAAAACTAGTTTAAAATGTTGAAATTTACACTATTTAATATCTTATCCAGTCTGGAAGACACCAAAATCTGTTGCCAGTTCCTGGTCACCCTTTAGTTTGTGGGAATAGGTGTCTATCACAAGACATCACTCTTGTTCAGTTTGGACTGACTGTTTTGGCATGATACATGGAAAGAAACAGAGGTGGCAAAAGCACTGAAGTAGAACATTTTCAGTGACAGGAGTGCATGTGGCTGCTTATGTCTACAGAGGTATCTCTATACTAGAACACTGAAATCCTTCAATTTGAATCTCAGGAATTAAAATTCTCCCTAGGACCATCTCCATAACACATGAAATGGGTCTTTTGTTCACTACCCGCTGAAATGGGACGTCTGTACATCAACCTGGAGATGGAAAACAATCCTCCCACCAAGCTGCTTCTCATGCGACTTTAGCAGTACCTGAATTCTGCCAATGCAGCATCAGGTCATCAAATCCTGGCACAAAAGTGGCTCATACCTTACAGAAAGGTGTCTATTCACAAGGGCTGAAGAGCAGAGCACAAGGACGGACTGTACAGTTCACATGGAGCATCACCTCTTACTGAACAAACTCTGGTCTTCACATCCCACCTTTTTAAGGAAAGACCTTACAAAGCTTTGAGTTTACTGAAATGATGTAACAAACACATATGCTGCTGAAGTGATATTTGACTCACAAGGCTTTTATGTTGAATGGCCTCAGCTGATTTAGAAATCTCTGTTTCATAAGCTCTGGAAGGCAACAATACATTCCCAAGTGATCTGCTATGCTATAAACCAGCCAGAAACCATTTGAACACCACAATAAGAAAAGGCTTCAGAGAGGCACACAATGCCTCCAGCCATGAGGGCTGACCATTAGGCATGGACAGCTCTTCCTTGCTCCGAAACACAGGTGGGACGCCTACCTTGGGACTGAGCCATGGTTCCTGCACACCTCAGCAAAGAAGTCACTTCTCTTCATTACTTTCTATATCTACAGCACTCACCAGTGATGCTACTGAGTCTTCTTCACTGACTATAATGAGTTTCATGCAAGTGAAGCCCTATCTGGGGAAAAATTCAGGCAGAATAAGTTATTTTAGCTGAGACTACAGCTGGCAGAGCCTGCCCCTTAGGCAAATTGCCTTGTAACACAACAAAGCCTCATCTGTCTGTAGTACATTGCAGCAAGCTTTCCAGCCTTTCTCTGAACAGATATTTGCTTCTTGAAGGGAATTCAGATTTTTGTTTACAGAAAAACTCTCAACTCTCAAGAGCAAAAAGCAATCTCATCACACTTGAGCTGCATTTAGCAGCCTTGCTGTACACACAGGTATGGGTGGGGGCTGTGCTTCTATGCCCTGCCTATTCAGCAGAAGATTACTGACTATAACAAGGTGAGATCTAGGAACAGATGATGGTTTCATGGCCCAACCTTGGCAAATGGTCTGGGACACCACCTTTTAAGACAGGAATGTGAGTGAACCATTGGTGGTGTGCAGGTGTAAAAAGAACATAAAATCAGCGTGTGCTTCCCAATGCTGATCAGGTTAAAATGCATGAAAACCATCATCTCTAACCAGTCACCTTAAGAATGAAGAAAATCATCAGCCAGACAGAGCAGCCTCCCAGTCAGAGGCCTGGAGCTGCCTGCTTTCAGGCAGGCTGCTGCAGGCAAAGACCCACAGATCACGGGGTGCACCCAAGCTCATGGGTGCTGCCTCACCAGCTGCAGGGAGCAGCATTGGGTCCCAGGAGGTGATAGCACCCACATCTCCTGCAGGATAGTGGTGCACTTCAGATGGGGAAGGGGGGGAGACTTGTAACCCCCACATGCTGGTAGAGTATGTGTGTGTACTTGTAGAAGAGAGTCTATAACTTTTGGGGATTAGTTAAAGCTGTTTTCTGTAAGAGCTTATTAACATTAATTCAGAGTTCAGTGTTGTAATTTATCTGTGGCATTACTGGTACTGATCCCTAATGAGCAGTTCATTGACTACTGATTAAATTCATGTCATTACTTAGCTGCTTTGATCCTAATTTCAGTTTAAGCTATGTGAACTGAATAGCATCCACTGCAGCACATGTGATTCATCACTCGCTGCTGTTTGTTTCTGTTATACTTTTAAGGATGAGAAAACTGATTTATATCAGGTGTTGACAAGAATTTCAAAATAAAGCTAGGGATTAAAGAGTGTTGTTTAACCAGCTGCAACAAGCCATTGCTTAGAAAAGGTGTGGACAAACTCCAAAAGCAACCTAGATGTCACTGTGGATTTGTGGAGCGCTGGTAGCGCTGTGTAGTGGAGCAAGAGGGAGATGCTGAACACCTGCACTGAGGGATCATGTTCTGCCTTGGCAAGGACTGCAGCTGATTCAGACTCCGGTTTCTCCTGCAGGGAATCGCAACCTTGGTATAATCTAATTATCTCTCCATACATATATGTGCATTATTTCCATATATAGGTACATTTGGCTGTACCTATAGGCAGTTTACTGTAATTACAGATGGCCAGAAATGAAACAGCAGCTTTGAATTTTCTTATTAAGTATGGAAAGTAATGGAAACCACAGAAGTGCTATGAGTGAATAAAAAGCTTACTTTTTGTTTATAAAAGTGTGTGCCAGGGAAAACCTAATAATATGCACCTAATATAATTAGGAAACCAGATTAAAGACAAATAAATAATTTAAAATTTTTTTCTAGGAAAAAGTATCAAATTCCTTATGAGTATATTCTAATTACACAATTAAACCAGAATGATTTTACCCTATTATCTTTCTCTCTTTTCTTCTTTTTTAAGTTAAAATACGTAAGATCAGGAACTGGCATACTAGGACAGATGAGTATGAAAAAAAGCCAAGCACCCAGTGGCACAATGGTAAGGACTATTTTTTAAGCTGGGTTAAATTTAGCTTATTATGCTAAAATTAATGAAAAATTAATTAGGCAAGCCACAGAATATAGCTTTACAATAAGGGGCACTTGCAGAGGTTTCATCTGCTTTGTTTAAAATGGAGATGCTTCATGATAGCACTGCTCAGAAAACAGATGGACACGAGCTGTAAACTTTAAGACAAGCTACCAAGATACTGTAACTGTTAAGTTTACATTGCAAGGAAAACAGCTTTTAGTGTGTGTCCAGCAAATCCTTGTAACTCAGCCAGGCAATGGCCCTTCTCACTTTCCTGGGAGTAATGCTACTTGGAGCTGTATTAACTTATAAGAGGCACAGCTGTACTACTACAGCTTCTTCGGGCTCGTACCAATGTTTTAATCAAATTCTCCCTTATTAAACACTTATTCTCCTCTTTCAGCAGAGTGGCAAAAGCACAGACACGATAAACTATGGGAATGACTTTGGGTTGTACCAGGTCTTCAGGTGAGCTCCAGTGCAGCCCATGAGATGATGCATCCTGGGGATGCACTAACATAGGACCAGAACTCCCGACCGTGGAAAACGTGGAGTGTAGCCCAGAGCTGGGGACAGCTGCAGCTGTGGGAGACACGCTGGGGAAATGGGACCCTTTCCCAAATCATGGGAAGCACCGTGGTTTCTGAGGATATGTGCACTGAGCTGTTGTCAGTTAGGATGGCATAAAAAGTGCTGCCATTTCACTCTTTTCCCCTTTTTGCACCCTCTGTTAAAACCCATAAATCTACTGCACATTATGATGTCAAAACCATCATACAGATAATGATGAGTGGAGCCAGAGGATGAAGCCAGACATTTCTTTGAGACGTTTATTCTTATGTTTTAACCAATATAAACTGGATTAGGAAATTCAGTTTATATTTAACTGTGTATTTTAAAATAAGCCATAATAACCATTCCACTAACATACAAGGAATTCAGAAGCTGTTGGATGTCTTGGCAACCTTGATGTAAATTCATATTCTGCTTCTTTTAAAAGTCCATATCCAAAAGAAACACTGCATCAAATATATTGTTGAGACTTTCCTCAGCACATGTTTTGACATCTAGGCAAATCTTATGAGTCAGGGTGGTTGAGAAGCTCAAGCGACAGACCTGACGCTGCTGCATCTGACAGATTCACTACTGGGAGAAAGTAAATTGCCTGTCTTCTTTTGACAGCTGAACAGGAGATCTCAGCCACTTGGCTTCGTGCTCCCCCTCAGTACCCTCCCAAGCTCTCCAGCTTCAGCATGTGGCCAGCCAGGGCATGCAGCAGGGCTGAGCAGCCTCCTCTGCAGCTGGCACTGAGGTGATCCTGGTGACATGGATGGAGCACTGAAGGAGTTTCAGGGCACTTTGAGACACCCATGCTCTCAAAGCAGCTGACAGGCACCTAAACAACATCAGTCACCTGTGAGCATGCCACAGTACCTGTCCCCTGTGCTCCTCCCCAAAGCACTGGCAGCTTACTTCTATCCCATCTAATTAGTCACTGGGAGTCATACAGCAGCCTGAGGGGCAGATCTCAGACAGCAAGCCCAGCCTGGTCACAGAACAGGTCTGCTTCCTTGCAATTGCACATTCTGGTCCCAGAGCATTAAAGACAAGTGGGGTTCACAGAGAGGCATAAAGATTTCTTTCTTCACAGGAATATTGCACATTGGCATGACCACGTGGTGCCATCAACCTGGGTTAGGCATCCCATGAAGATCACGCAGAGTATGACACACTGCAACACAGGTGCTCAGGAAAGAAGCTAATGCATGGTACAAGAAAAACTTCATTAACACCTCAAGTTAGAGGTAGTAGCAGACTTGAAATACAACCCTCTGGACACACCACCACGCACAGTGTGGAATCACCAGATTCTTGCATGCAGCCCTGAAAAACCTGGCAACCCTAAGGTTCATTATTTGAAACAGCTTACATTTTCAGTTCAAGTTTTGTTTACCTGTATGACAGAATATATCCAAGCTGAGACATGCTATGAGGATTCTCCTAGTAAGTCAATAATCACAACAAAAGTCTGTTTGACAGGAATACTGCTTCACATTCACTCATCAACTGTTTTGAAATCTTATGAAAAAAATGTATTAAAAGAAAAAAAAAGAGAGAGAAATCAAAGCAGATAAACTAACCAGCCTTCCTTAAGACACGGAGTTACCTAGTGTTAGAGGCTGTGGTGAGGTTAAAGCCTTTATCACTGGTTTCTACCATCTGGGCAATATATGACACATTTTAATTTTCTGTATACTGTACTATAAACACATTCTAGATTTAGGTTTTTTACATGAACCTTCTACCTGCCAACCCCAAACTATCATGTTGCACACCACAGCAGAGAGTTGCCATCTGCAGGATGGTTTGGTTTTGCCTCTCACTGCTCTCAGCCATGGTGCCCTACAACTCCCAGGACGCTCTGCAGAGGAACTCCCAGAGCTTGCTCCTCTGAGCAACTATCAGCACACAGCACAGCCCTGCTAGCAAGGAAATTTGGCAGAGGCTCACAAAATGCACAACTTAACAATCAAGGGCCTTGTTGAGTTGGACCTTTTATTGAACACAACTCTGGCCCTTGTCTCCTCTCTCTGTTTATAAGGCTTACCAAGTATATAAACTATTGCTCTTAAATTATGAGGACCCACATTTATGAGAGCAATTATCCTTTGTTTGTTTAGAAAGGCTATTTGTCTTTCTCCTGTCTTTTACATGCCTCCCTGCCTCCTTTGCCCAAAACAAAGCAAAATGTTTGTATTTTTATTTGAGGGTGGGCTCCATCTGAAGTTCACTTAATGAGAGGAAATCTCTGCTATAACCATTGGATGGGGGGAGGAGCTGGAGGAGGAGATCAAGACTTGCTTCAATTCAAATGAAAGTTAGGCAAGGGAATTGTCTGGAGGAATAGACAAAGCTTTTGGTTTTATACCTCTATAAAATTAATTATAAAGTTGGGGTGGCTTGGCTTTAAAAAAATAATTTAAAAATCACAGTACACATCAGATAGTAAGTACCTTGCTGTCATTGTGCACTTGAGCAGGGTAGGGTCTGAACATTGGACTGGACCTTCTGCAGTCTGTTCAGATCAGATGGAAAGTAAAAACTCATTGCTGGGGCTTTAAGAAGACTATGCTATCTCTGGAGAATGGATTAAACTATTACTTCCAAAAGACTAAAATATGTCTTTGTAAGACTGCTCTATTCAGAATTAATACTGCCAACATAACACACATTTGAGCTCTGCAAGCAAGCGCACTTGGCTGTCTGACACTGCTTCCCAAAGAGCTGTCAAGTACCAAGCATAGATGGACTTCCTTCAACAATTTCAGAAAAATGATCCCACATATCAGCTCTGTCATTCCTGTAACTCCAACAAGAATCTACGACCTGAACAGTCCCACGGCCTGCAGCCCCGCAACTATTACCCTGAGGACCTCTGTTCTTCCTTCCTCTCCAGAATTTGCAACACGCGCCCTCTGCTACCAAAGGCAACACCCAGACTGGGCCTTTGAAATCATGGAAAAGAAAGCTTTGTTGCCTGGAAAACCACAGCAGCAGTAGGGAAAGGAAACAGGCACGCGATGCAGCTCCTCCTTTCCTCAGGCACACACCTCCTCATTGTGAGTAACACTGACAGTGTTGTAACATTGTTCTGTTGTAAGAAATGCCCCAGGTAGGGGAAATCCTCCAGTATCCTTTCAAGTGTGAAACCACAGTGGTACCTTCTGAGAGATGAGGATGGGACAGATCTAGAGTAGCTGAGCTTCAGCTTGGAAAATAACTTTTTTAAAAAAGGAAGGTATTTTTGAAACGTGCTGTGGAACTGTCAGCAGGAGAGATGACAGGGCTGGCAGGTGCAGGGAAGGATGCAGATGGGCAGAATCGCTGCACAACCAACAGCTGCTACAGAACAGAAATGCAACATAGAAAAACCTTCCAGGAAAGTGGCTGTTCTTCTGTTCAACAAAGCTGAGCAGAAGATACATCAGAAGTGAAATGCATTTTCTAAATTAGGAATTCCTAACACTCCGACAGGAAAAACTAAGTGGTTTACACAGCACTAATGCAGTCCAGGCAAAACAGGTATCTCCAGATACCAGGCACCCATCCCCTAGGTGACTTTTATTAACTGAATTTCAGTGTTTCAGTGCAGAAAGCAGAAGCATCAGATACTTGCAGGCTGAAAGCACATTTTTCTGTTTATAAGCCAAACTCACTAACACTCCCTAACACAGCTTCCATATCCAGATATGATTAGAAGGGATCTTTTAATGGGACTTATTGACACTTACAGAGTTATAATAGGAGGTTATCTTTCATGATGCAGTATGCATTACGCTCTCAACAATGTAGCTCTGAAATAAAATCACAAGTTTCCCTTCTTGTAGAAACTGCTTTCAAGGTTAAATGAACACAGTTATTTTTAGGTATAAATATGAACTCTAGAATCACAGAACCAGTTAGGTTGGAAAAGACCTCTAGGATCATCAGGTTCAAGCACAAACCTAACACTGTCAAGTCCACTACTAAATCATGTCTCCAAGTACCACATCTATATGTCTTTTACATACCTCCAGGGATGGGGACCCCACCACTTCCCTGGGCAGCCTGTTCCAGTGCCAGACAACCCTTTTGATGAAGACGTTTTTTCTAAACCTCCCCTGGTGCAACTTCAGACCATTTCCTCTTGTCCATTCACAAGAGGTTGCCTGAGAGAAGAGACTGATCCCTACCAGGCTACAACCTCCTTGCAGGCAGTTGTAGAGAGCAATAAGGTCACCCTGAGACTCCCTTTCTCCAGGCTAAACACCCCCACCTTCCTCAGCCACTCCTAAAACTCATTCTCTTAATTAATCATGAAAAGCATACAGATGAGCTCATGCAAGAGCTAAATGCCATTCTACTTTCCAGAAGCAGACTTTTTTTCCCTCCAGTTCTTTTTTGTTGTTGTTTTTTGTTGGGGGTTTTTGTTTGGTTTTGGTTTTGTTTTGTTGGGATTTTTTTTTTGTTTTGTTGTTTTAAACCATCAACAACCATTTTCATGGAGTAAGTTTATGCCATGTCCTAAATATGACGTTTATAGAAAGCTTTTGCTGTAAAAGAGTCGTCTGGTTTGATTAATAGTCATCTTGAACAGGAAATACTTGCACAATGTGAGTACATCTTGGACACAGATCTGGCTCACAGTAGGTCTTTTGTGCTGCAGAGTCTAATCTGGAACTGTTCCCACTGATACTGCTTTAAGCAATCCTGCTGGACTGCAAAGTGTGGATACCAGCATCTCCTTCAGCAGGTTTCAAGCTATCCAGCTGGAGAGGGAAATTTACCCAAGTTCCACCAGATACAGATGAGTAAGAGAAATCACCCCAATACTGAACTGTATAACTTGGCCTTCCAGTCAGAAAGCCTCTGATCCCTATTACATGGCTCAGCATTGCACACTTAGAGAGCTTGGAATAGAGGGCCAAAATATGGAAAAACCTAAGGTTACTTGTGAGCTGGCAAACAAAACCACTGCAGGCAGAAGTCTCAACCCAAAAAAAAAAAGTACCAAAGGGCAGAGGAAGATCTGGTGGCTACAGTCCACTCCTGTTTCCAGAAGATACTCAATTAATGTCTACATTGAAGGTCTTGAAAGAAACCATGCAGCCAAAACAAGTGGGAAGATCTCAAAGGTGAACTCTTTATTTATGAGAACAGGAAACAAAGTGGGAGTCATCAGTCAGTTCCTGTCATTCAGGGAAGGATCTAGACAGTTTGATAGGCTCACGTAATCTAGACAGTGTGTTTAATAGGAAAACAGTAAGTATGATGGTTGAAAGATTAAACTATTCAAGGAGGTAAAGATGAGGGCTTGCTCTGGAGAACTTCAGGAAAGTCTTAATCGCACTCTATTATCGGACATTAGGTTGTCAAATAATTTAATGTAGGTATGAATGAAACTAATTTAAATGAACTTCCAGGCATGCTCACAAGAATATATAATTTTCCACATAAAGTGAAAGAGTTTGAGCTGACCATTACTTGACAAGTAAGATCTTGGGATTGCAATAGACAGTTACACGCTATAGTTTCAAGTATAGGTAGTCTCGAACAAACAAACAAAGAAGGGCAAAATCAAAACTCCCACACAGAAATACAGAACAGGAAATGAGCCATCATCATCACACAGGAAAAATACAACTCAAGTTCTGCATGCAGTCCTGGTCCTCTCCTCTCAAAACACTTTAATATAAGCAGAAGTAGTTCAGAGGGGGATGTCGAGGACAAGCGAAAATAAGAAACAGCTTTTGAATGACAAACATTCTTCACTCAGAAGAAGAGACAATTGAAAAAGAATATGACAGAGATCTGTACAGTCACAAGAGGCATTAAAAAGCTGTACCACACTTATTTTCTTGCACTAGAGAGCAGATGACAGAAATCAAACTAACCATTGGCAGGCTCAAACCGAACAGACATGAGAGGGCAATGATCTGTAGCTGGAGGACGGCAGCATTTGCAGAAATCACCTCTTCTCCTACCATATTCATAATGCTTATCGTTCTTGTTCAGCTCCATCAACATGTAAAATCTCACTCCTTCCTCTCCCATGTGGATTTTTAAATCCTGTAAGAATGCCATATAAGCACTCCCAATAAATATAGGACTGAAGACACATTACACTGCAAAGTGTTAAGAGCTGCTGTCTCTTCTGTATAGAGTATTGCAAACATGATTGAAACTGATGAGTTTTTTCAAGCCCTGAGGCTGACTGGAAGGTGCAATTAAATGCCTCCTTTTATAAGAACAGCTGGAGCCAAATGGTGGTAAAAAACTGGTGAGGGCCATAAGTCAAGAAAGTAAGCTGTGAACCAGGTCAAGAAAAGGTTAAGTTGTAAACAGGCAATCTGGCACTTAGGACTAAAAAAAATTAATGTGCAGCCAATTGCTTAAGTGTGTAAACATTAGGCTTCCAAATAAACATGTTTGAATAAAAGGGGAAGAAAAAACATAGCAGGAGATGAGCATTTTCTTTCAACAGCCTTACAAAGGTAAGGTAGACCTAGGTAGCACATGGGAACAGCAATTTAACTCAAAAGACTGGTGGGTGCAGTGCATAAGCAAGCCCCCCAGCTTGCAAAAACCCTAACACTCTACAAGTCTCTCTACAACTCCCTGAAAAGACCTGATGACCTCAGAGGTCATTCTAAGTGATTCTGTGATAACTGCCTTCCTGAAGTTCAGAGAACCATGAGAATAATTGTTAGTCTAATTTTTGAAATTTGGAAAACAACCTTCCCAGTTCCCATAGAGTGGCTAATGGCTCAAGCTAGCATTACTCCAAGTAAATTTTGAGTTTTGCAAAGTTTGACAGTGTTTCTTCGTCAGATTTTTTTACATTTCAGTCAAATACTACCTGTAAAAACTCACAGAGAAGAACTGTAATCTATGTCTGACCACCTGCAGTGTCAAACATGAATTCTGGTGATAAAAAGGAAAATTTTGTTTGCCCAGAGGGTCCTGCAGGACAAAAACATCCAGAAAATGGTTGGTATTTGGCAATACTTCTATTAAAATCTAGTCAAGGAAGAAAGGAGAATACTTTCCCAGCTATCTAAATCTCAAGATGAGTAAACAGAACTATAGTAGGTGTTTGGCAAGAAAAGATGAGGTTTAATACTATCAGGATCTAAAAGTTATTTCTTGTTTTTGTCACAGGAAAAAAAAAATAAAACGAAAGAAATAGCTCCCCTCTTCAGGGCATGAGAGGCAACATAAGCTGAGGAACAGGCTCACACAAGTAGCTCATGTACAGAAATCCCACCCTGGGAATGCGTGATGTGGATAAAGCAATTCATTTCCGGTGAATGAAGCAGCAAAAGCTGCTGTTGTCATCGAAGGGAAAGGGAACAGGGTACTGGTGTGGGAAGGAAGAGGGATCTGCAGTGTTTGTGCACAGCTTACAGATAAACATGCACTGACATTTTCCCTGAATATATTTTTCCCCCTTCAGCATCTCTCCACTCATATACACACCTGAGCTTCTGTAGTAATTTGAGACACCCCTGCAGGGCCCAGAATATCATAGAAAGGCTCACAGGCAATTCTGTGGCTTGATCTGTATTCCACACACCAAACAGTGCCCAGCTACAGCGCAATTCATCTGCCTTGAGTGTACTGCTATCACTGTGTCCTTTATTCACATGGAGTTAGAACATCAAGCAGCCCTAAGCAGGGCCCAAGTGCAGCAGGTTTTATGCTTCACATCTGGAAGTGCTGCTTTGGATTAGAGCTGGGTTGCTAATAAAGCAGCTCTAAGCGGCTGAGGGTGTGCCGAGAGCCAGGGGAGTGCATGCCTGTACAAATGCTTTAATCCCAGGAAGGAAGAAGTCAACTTGAAGTGAAGCTTCAGTGAATTGTTCCTGCTGACCTTCCAGACTGCCCTAACTTTGCCTGTGCAGAAAGGTCACCTTTGCAACAGCAAGCAACTCTATCAAAAACATTATTTTAACAGTAGTGCTGAGAACTCAGCAGGTCTGTAATTAATGAAACAAGGAAACTCCACCAAGGTGTTTTTAAAAGGTTTGCTTAGAGGAAGAAGGTAAGAAAGCAACATAATGAAAAAGCAGCAAAACAAAAGACATAAATGCCGAGAGTTCACTGGAGTTCAGTTTTCATATATTTAATATATTTTTTTTAACACTACTGCTGTTTCTAAAATAGTCCGCTGTACTTCAGGAACAATGAAGAGCCCTATAAATAAGCTATGAGCTAGGTTCCCCTTAGGCTATTCAAAAAGGAACAGGTATCATCTGACAACTTTATTACAGGTTCTTAAGAGTAATAAGCACCTGTAGGGAACAGCAGGAGCACTAAGAAACAGGGAAGTGAACTAAGTGGGAGCAAAGACATTCATAACTTAGTACCAGGACAGGAATTACAAATATGTTCAGATGCTCAGCCTGAATCACTAGATACACAGTACCTGTAGTAAGGAGGCACACTGCCACAACATGAAAAAAAAAACCCAAACCCACTCCCTTTAATGATTTGTATAATAAATTATCAGTGAGGCAAATCACCATGGTTGGGCTGATAATTGCAGTATTACCAACACTCAAAGAACAGCTGTACATTGAAGGAAAACCTATGCTGCTGTCAGGGGATGTATATTGAGCACAAAAATATTACTCATCAACTTTTCCACAGTAAAAAATAAAAGTAGCTTTACTGAATCCTCATTTTTTCTCATGCAAACCTTCTGAAGAAAAGCTTCTCCACCAAGAGCTGTGGTGGCCAGCCTGCAGAGGCATTCAGCTGCCTAGTAGAGCAGGCAGAGCCTGGCCAGCCCCATCCTGTAGGTTAGCCCTGTTCATTTGCAAGGGAGGTTATAACCTGTGCAGTCCCACATGACAGCCGACATTGCTGCCAACGCACCAGAAGTATAAGCACAAAAGGATCTGGCGTATATCTATATCTACCTCGGGGAAGAACATCACAAGCTTACCTGCCATTACTTAATTATAGAAAAAAAAAATCAGTACTGGTAAGTTCCCTCTCACCTCTGAGTCACTCCTTTCATTTAACCTCACCCCTTGAGTTTAAGGCACTGGACGTCTTTATTCTGCATAGCTATTTATAAATAGCTTCCCATTTAGTCTGTTTATTGTGGCTTGCTTCATTTGACCAGTTTCATCTTTTGAGCTTCATGCTGCTACTTCTGGCAGTTCCGAAAGACTGCTGCCATACTGTTTAGTATTCACTTCATCACCCAGCTTAAATGCCTTAAATGCAAGAGAGTGCCCTACTGGTGTGCTTATCAATTAAACTCTGCTCAGTACCGTTTGATTTCCATCCCTTCTTCTCCATGACCACTGCATCTTTTGAAAGATCTCACACTAAGCAATTCTTGCCTATTGTCTTAATCTTCTGTGGTGTTTTCCACAATATTCCTCACTTCATAGCACTACTAAGACCTCTGCTTCAGAATACATATATGATATGCTTACCATACCTTTAGTTCCTGATTGGGAATGGATTGTGGAATAGTACACAGCACTGTTTAGTTTCTTTTAAGCATTACAGATGCTGAACGCCATTGTTACTGCAGCAGTCTTATCACTGGCACATCTCTTTTTCTTTCTTTGGGCAGCAGGTTCTCTCATGCACTCCCCCAGACAGTTTCTCCTATGTCGTGCAAAATCCTGTCCTCTTTTTAGAATCCATAATTTTAATTCTTCTCTGAACCCAGGCCTAGCTCATGGAGACTAACCAATTCACAATTTACGGAAACGTTACTCTCCATCCTTAGCAATCCCTCAGATCTAAAGGAGATCTAAAGGAGATCTGTACTGCTGCTTTACATTCCCCCTTCTTTACACTCTAATAGGCTTTTTATGCCTTTATCACCTTTGCACATTCAGGAAGGAAACAGTACATAATGGATTGGAGAAACAAAATTACTGAAGAAAAAAGCAGATGCTATCCCAGCTTATGCAGCAAACATTTTTAACAGATCTACAAACCCTGGAATGGCTTGAGTCAAATTATGAATCAGTTTTAAATGAATGAAAAAAGAAAAAAAAAATAAAACGGGGAAAGAAAGCCACCCTAAAACATTCTCAGTCTGGCACTTTCCTTGTCAGACAAAAAAAAAGAAGGTAAACAAAGCCAAAAGGTGAGTGGCCTGGAGTGCTGGATTCAAAGTCAAAAGCTGTATCTAAACAAAACACTCCACACAATGCCGTGCAAGCTCTTGGAGTTTGACTCTTCTGGGTACCTCTTAGCAGTAAGAGATGGTGATACGCAGTAGTTCAAGTCACCTCTATTCTTATTAAAATAACATCTTTAAAGAGAAATGCTTAGAGTTTTAGTTGTCAGCATCAAAAGATTTTTTTTAACAAGTCATATCATATTAAAGACTGAAAATATAAAATAATCAAGAGTTTAAGGTTGAGAAGAGCTAAAATTTTAGGGGTTTTTTTAAAGACCAAAAAATCAGGGATTTGGAGCTCACAAACCTATCAACAGCTCAAAATTTAGACATTTTGTGTTGCTTTATATGATTTATCTTCAAATAATTCAGACTCAAGTTTTATATGATAACCTAAAATTTCAAAACCATTCCATTTTCATTCTAATTTGGTGTAACTACAAAGTTTTCCTGAACTGAGGCCTTCGCTCCAATACAGGAACTTTTCATCTTCATAAAAATGCAATTGAGGAGAGGAAAGGACTCTAACATATAACTGCCTTAATCCAGCCAGACCAGCATTTAACTTCTTATGTATTTTACTTAAACAAATATAAGTGACTCTAGGGAAAGCAACATTAATAAACATGATCATATAAACTTTGCAGTGAAAATTCAATTTTACCTTTAATAGTGTCTCTCAAACAGTAAACTTTATTATAAGACCAACAACTTAATCAGATCCTAGCACCAAAATCAGGTGTTTCATTTTCAATTTTTAATGTTTGTTCAATTGCTTCTTGGAATATTTCATGCCCAAAATAAGATAGAAAATGCCAATGAAAATGTCAGATTCTGCTGGAAACTGGACTGATGCCCCCACTCTCCTCAGTTCCAGGAAAATTTTTCTTGACCAAGGAAAGCATTCCTCTTTGGTTACTGCAAGATTCCATATCTGAGAAGCAGATATATTCATGTAAGAGATGAAATACTAAAATTTGTCCAGAATGCTATTCTAAACCTTGGGTTAGTGGCAATTTCAGAGTCACACTGCTCTGAGATGATGGCGCAAATTACATCCAAAGGCAAAACGAAAACAATTGTGATACAAGCTGATCATAGATCTCTTTATTTCTTTGGTTGCTTTAAGTCTCCATAATACTCTAGACTGTTCTCCTATGCACTATCACCCCCAGCACTTATTCCTAGTATTTCCATTGAAATTTCCAGAAATACTCTAAGGCATTTTCCTCTCTGCCCTCATCACAGCATTTGCAGCACACAAATATGCACAGCCTGGCTTGTCCCATAAGTATACTTTCTGTTTTAAGACACTATTGTTCTTTACATGCAAACATATAATTTCCAGACACTAATTTCTTTCTCAAGCCATAATGTCTTTAGCATATTTAAAGGCAACTCCACAAACTTTATATGCTAGGCTAGCGCATCATTAACTTTTTCAGGGATGCTATTTACATCTCTTTCCCAAGAACACATGGAAGAGCTTTTGCCCATTTGGAAATTCTTTGTGGAGCCAAGCTTTCCACACTTAGTGGAAGCACTCAGGTTTCTGGGAGCCTCCAGTTCTGGATGCTCAGTTTGAGTGATTACACCCAGACTTGCCATAAACAGTTGCTTCAGCTTCTGCAGTGGGGCACGGGGAAGAGAATGACAGTGCATCCATAATCTGCTCTGATGTTGTAACGTTTCCACCAACATGTGAAAAAAAATAAATCTTGCCTTTCAACTGCAACTTTGTGTGGCTGAAGAGTGTAATGAAAAGCAGCAACTTATGGTCTGCAAGTGCAGTTTGAAGACAACTTTGCTGCAAAAGAACTCCCCCGCCCCTGTAGAGCCCAGGCTGATCACGAGCACTACGTATACAGCACAAGGGAGAAGAGGTGCTCCAGTTCTGTATGGCTAAGATTTTGCCAAAAATACATAAATATTGGAAGGGAACTAAAACCCAACATTCATATGCAAGGTTAATCTTCACACTTCTATGGATTGTTATTAAATAATAAAGGACAAGAAATTCACAGGGAACATAATTTTGTTACTGAATCTTCTGTACTTTTGTCTCACTGCTTGTAATGGTGTTGAAAAAGAGTCTGGCACCCACAAGCCTGCTTTAAACTCAGTACCTATCCTACGGAAAATCTAATTTAATGCAAAGATACATGGTGGCTATAAAATAGGTACATTTTTGTAATGTTATAAAATTATCCTTTCATGTACATTTCACCCCAGCAAAACATCTATTGAAAGTTTTTAATTACTGTAATAAATTTTGTACCTATAAAGGGGAAAAAATGCAAAGCAATTGCATCCTCCTTCTCTAAAAGCCAAACAGTTCTAAAAGCAGACAAAACTTGTGCACAAAGTATTGTATTCATGGGCTTATCTCCCAAGTATACTGTATGACACATACGCACAAACCAATTCTTTTCACATTCTCTGGAAAGAAAAACATGAAATTCCTCCACTCCATTACCTGAGTTTCTGGATGACTCAGACACATGTTTCCCGTACTTCCAATAACTTGACAGGCTCACAGGTCTCTGCATTCTTTTAAGATTACTCAGACTAGGGAAACTACATGACAAGTTGAAGGAACTACAACAGCATTACTTTGGCACACATGGGGACAGAAAGGCTCTCCAAAATCAGGAGCATTAAGGAACAGAAAGAAATTACTCTTAGAGAAAGCGACTCTCTAGGATTTAAAGCGAGCTCCAAGGGACAGAAGAGGCGAAATGTTCCAGGGGATTTCTCGCTATTTGCAGAAGACTTAATTACTTCAGGGACAGCTTGTTTCTGCTCTTCTGGATGCTGCAAACCTGTCACGCCACAGGACAGATTTACAAGATGTATTTCCTTCAGTGCCAAGCCAGATGCAGGAGGTTCCACCCTGTCAACTGGGTTGATTTGCCTCCACACGTAACGGCGTCGTTCCCCGGATTGCCGAAATGCTGCAGTTGTTAGAGCATCCCATTGTGTCACAGCGCCGCACGGCTCGCACAGCTGCGCCCGGCCTCGCCGCGGTCTGGCTCGAGCTCACGCCTGGGGAAGGCAGCACCACGGCCTCTTCTCTTGCATGCCAGGAGAAATGGATCAGTGAACCCCAGGTGGGATGTGCTGTGCAGCAGCCAAAATGAGGCCAGTTTTAAGAGGCCAAAAGCAGCCCTTTGAAGTGTCAATAGATGTAATGCTCTGCATCATGTCACAGAGTTTTCTGCCACGGATCACAATGAAACCCCAGGTTTGCTGCAGAGAGATGTGATCTGTAACTCCGCTGACACAAGCTTGAGCAAGCTATGACAGCCATTGTGCCTTCCTCACCAGTGAGACATGTTGTAGTTGGGATATACGAAGGAAGAATGAGAAAGGACACAAGACAAATCAAGCACCTAAAGAGACCTTTGGAAAGCCAACTTACGACAATGAAATTGTTAACATGAGGATACTTACAGACATCTGGAAAAGGATTTCCAATGCTTAACCTTTGCTTTCAAAAACAGAATATGCAGAAATTGGGAAGGAGATGAAGGTATAGGTTTTGAACCACTCTCAGCCTCTGCAGGCTTGTTAGATATATGAAATAATATATTTTTGTTCCCCAGCAAATGTCTTTTAAATGAATAGCGTAGAACCACTGCAAACTATCCACAGGGAGAAATACCTATGTAGTCATTCTGTTGCCATGTATCTACTCCAGACACCATCCTTGCTACTCACAGAAAAATTCAATTGTTTAGTGAGTTTAGAGGACTGCTAGAAGGAATGATTTCTGCCATCTTTTTCTTAATCTTAGTAAAGTCTTTTCCCCTCATGCCTCCTCATTTTAGTATAAAATATGCTCCCATTTTAAATGTCACTGCAAAGAAAATTACATTATTTAGAACCAAATTCAAGTCATATTCACAATCTTTAAATTCTGTTTCTTGAAACTTGATATATAAAATCCCAATGCTTCTGAGAATTAAAAGAGAAAATATACATAAAAAGCTTAGCACAAAATGCTTAAATCCAGTCCTGTTTAGCAAGCACATGTTCTACACTGTTGAATGGGTTCCAGAATGAAGCTTCACATTATTTCCAAATAATTTTTACTGTCCTATAAAGAAGTCCATCATATGAACTTTTTGGATTGGGCACATAAGCAGATAGCACAGACACATTTATTTAATGCTGTAACTGAAACCAGGCATATATTCGGTATAAAACTTACCCCAATGATTGAGGATTGCCAAATGCCTAGGTCAGTGAAATGGGAAAATGAGGCAAAATATTGGGAATCCTGGGAAACTAGACCTGAAGGCTCCCACCCCACAAGGCACAGCATGTACCAAACGATATCTTAACACCAACTCTTCCAACTATGAGTGGGGTTTTAAGACATCAAATCACGTTTTGTCCTGCTATGATGTGTCATCTCACCAGCCTTTCTTAAAGATGTTGCAGAATAATGCAGCACCAGTTCCAAACATTTCTGCATACTTGATGCTTGACTCTGTTGCATCCACTGTTCTCTTGGTCAACAGGACCAAATAACTTTATGTACAGCATGACCAGTTCAAAAAGAAGAAAGCAAAAAGTGGATGTGCCACCCTCAAGTCCATCAAACAACTACTTGTGTGCAAAAATGGGTGCTACAACCCTGTCATTCAAGTGCTCAATCAGTCTTCTGCCTAGAGTGTGGTGCAAGGCACAACCCACCTGGGCCAGATTACTTCCCATTCTTTATAAGAAGTAAGTCACATGCTTGATCCCTGGTAAGGGGTACTGGAAATGGTATTTCATAAACCAAAGTACCTAGCTTGTTTGTTTATCACAAATAGTGACATTTTACCTTCCTGTTCCACAGAAGATGACAGAAGAGCAACCATGTAGCACTTGTGTTGCTAAAAACGGCTGAAGTTCCCTCTCAAAGTACTGTCACAGTACCTGCACAACCCGAAGGAGGTGGTGGCCAAGCAGAAGCAGATTGAACATTTGACCCCCGACTGGCAAAGTGGTGATGTACCACCAGTTCACTTCAGCTAACTGCAACTAACCATCTGCAACAAACCATCCTGGCCTCAAACCTTTCCCTGTCTCTGGGAACACTTTGAATCAAGCCTTTGGTTTGCTAAATTCATACAACACCAGAAATGTATTAATGCTTTTAAACTCTGTGTGTCAAAAGGAACTAAACACCTCTCGGGGTAACATTTTTTCTGAAACACTTTCACAACCATGATGGTAAATCCCACTTACAACACAATCAGGAAATGACAGGAGCAGAGGCTTACACCTCCCAATAAGCACTACATGTCACCTGGTGGGCAAAGTGCCCTCTGGGAAACCGGGGTAAGAAACCACAGCCAGCAGATGCCTGAATGAACAGGCAATGAGTTGATAAAGGCCAAAAATATCTAGTTACCAGAGGGGAAAAAACCCAAACACCCAGTGATTGTTCAGTCTGGAGAGAAGCTGGAAATAAAAATTCATATATGTTCCACTGGACACCAAAACAAAAAGTAAAAAAAGTTTCAGACTTAAGAGGAATAATGATCTTAAGGTATTTCCAATGCCCCTCCCTCCTCCCAGACAGCCTCTCCACAATCCACAGGCAGTGTAAGTTTCAGGTCATGCTGTTTTCCATAAGAACTCTGTATTTGTTCACCTCTCCTCCTACTTTATAGTCACCCATCACTCCTGCTGTCAGGTGGCTGGACCAACAAGCTCTGTCTACACTCCAAACAGTTGTTAAACTGTTAATGAACTGTGAAGACTGCTGCAGGCTATTTTGGATCTACAGAAAGCTTGTGCATCCAGAAACATGTATTCCTCCCACCCATTATTATTATTTGCTCCAAAAAATAAATTACCTCTCCTCACGAATCCCTCCTGTGAAACTTCAAGCACACTGCCCACGGAAAAGTGGGTGTTGGAAAGCTGCACCAGGAAGACACTGCTCAGTGTTGCCCTCCAAGCCAGCAGCAGCCTCACCTCCATCTGCTGACAGTCATTTCTAATTGTTTTCCATCCTTGACTACTTAATGCTGCCAGGCAGGCCCTCCTCAACCCCGCGTAATTTACTTAAGCAATGCTATGATTCATCCTGCACAAGGTCTCTAAGCAATGTGGGTTATTTTCCACGCTTGTATTGACACTAAAAATTTTCCAATCGCATTTCCTTTCACAGACCCCAGACTGTGTATTAAGGCATCAAATATCATCAATGTCCTTCAGGCTGGTGGTGCTCTTGGCTAACCATACTGATCAGACCATGGCCAAACTGTGACTGAACTGTCAAATAAGTCAGTGGTAAGAAAGATTTTAAATCCTGTTGGGAGATACGACTTATCCAAAAAATGCAATAAATATGGGGTTTATTTTTATTTTTTAAAAATGTATTATGTGGTTGCTTGGTTTCACTTAACCTTTAAAAAAAACTATTTGGTGGTTTAAGGAAAGAAAAACTGATGTATTCTGCCAATTCTCTCTCATTCATCTATTTCCTTGTTCTGTTGTGCTCCAAGTGTCTGTTTCACTTGTTAACAATTAAGCTCAGAATTTCTATGTTTTTAGATGCCTATGCACTGAGGTAGTATCCACATACATCAGGAGAGAGTGAATTGTGCTGTGACAGCAAGCGAGGCAGTTCCCACTTGGCAAAGCTCATATAACCCATTTCTCAGGTGCTGCAAGTCCTTCAAGGCTCAAGTGAGGTAAGGCTGAGGTGCTGCCACTGATCCAGCTTAGGAACCTGGGCTCTAATCTTTGCTCACCTCTGTCCTGGAGTCTGTGCTGTGCAGATGTGAGTGACTGCAACCGTCTGTTCCAGCTGGTCAAAACCAAAAATGTTTCTAAAAGGTGTAAGTGAAATTAAGTGCTGCCTGCAGCTGCCTTCATGTGGGATATGAAAACATCACATACCAGCATACTCTCAGATATGCAGGAAAAAACACTGATTTTAGGTCTAAAAGTTCCCTGTCATCACACAAGGTAGCAGCTGTTGGAAGTGGCCTCATAAGGACTCAAGATACATTGCCTCTCATATATCCTAACGCCCTTCTTGGGATGCCCATGAAATACAACCCAGGAAGGAAGCTCTACAAATATCCTTACATGACAAATACAAGACAAGCATTTTTTACATACACAAATTCAGGGGATCTTCAACCAGAAGACAATTGCAAAGGTACTAGATTTTTATCCCTGTTTTGTGGGGGAAAATGTATATAATCCAATATTATCATCTTCCATGAAAAACCACAACAGAGTTGTGCTTTGGTATGAGGATAGGGAAATACCAGGCAGGAAGAAAATACTGTATTGGCACTAACACAAGCTTGGCTAGCATACCACTCTGTTCTGCAGTCCACAACACAAATTGTATGGAAAAACTGGAGAGAGATCAGTAAGAGCCACAAGAATGACTAAACCATATTTCAGCAGACTAGGAAATTGAAGAAGCTGAGGATATTTATCTTGCAGAGAAGGTCCAGGATAACCATTTGTAAGTGCCAGTAGGAAAAGACAGATTTGATAGAGGACTACTCAACTTTGGATATAAAACATATAATTACTTAAAACATTTGGAAACTTCAGTAGACATTCTTATTGGAAAAAAGATTTGTTTTTATTTTTTTTAAAAAACCCATCAAATCCAATGAAGCTCTGGAATAACTTATGAGATTGATTCCCTCTACCCATTTCTTTTAGCTGCTTTTTAGAGTTCTAAAAATGATATGCAGTTACATAAGGAAGTTAAAGTCTGTGTTTCCTGTCCATGCAAGAGGTAATACGCACTCGTTACAGACACTTCTGCAATGAGAAATTACTAAATTCATAGAAACTTGAAAGATATTTTGCAACCTCTTCAAAGAGTTTATTCTTCTTTTAGAACCACTACCAGTTAGGTCTGGAAGTAATTAACATTATGCTGATATTTGGTTTCAACTTTTTAAGAAAAGTTATTCTGCACCATCTTTGCAACCACTTAAGCAATGTCCCTGAGTAACTACAAAGAATGAAAGAGTAATGACAGAGAGGGGAAAAGAAAGCAATATATTACCTTATTATTCAACTGCCAAATGCAAGAGCTAGTATACAAGGAGTGCATCTCCCATTAAATCATTCAATTTGCTAACTTTTCAAAAAAAAGGAATGGGTATTATTTAAATTGCATTGTAGTTCAGTAATATCCGGAGCATTTGGTTGCAGGAACCAAAACATTCCCAACACAGATCATAGAATCATTTAGGCTGGAAAAGGCCTCCAAGATCATCAAAAGTCCAACCTTTTACTTAATACCACCATACCCAAAAAACCATATCATGGAGTGCCATGTCTGTCTGTTTTTTGGACACTTCCAGGGATGATGGTGACCTCACCACTTCCCTGGGCAGCCTGTTCCAATGCTTAACCACACTTTCAGTGAAGAAATTTTTCAGAATATCCAATCTAAACCTTCCCTGGCACAGTTTGAGGCCATTTCCCCTTGCCCTATTACTTAGCTGCCTGGGAGAAGAGGCTGACCCCCACCTTGCCACAACCTCCTTTCAAGTAGTTGCAGAGGGCAATAAGGTCTCCTCTGAGCCTCCTTTTTGGCAGACAGAACAACCCTACTACCTTCAGATGCTCCTCATAGGACTTATGTTCTGGACCCCTCACCAGCTCTGTTGCCCTTCTCTGGACATGCTCCAGCACCTCAATGTCGGTCTTGTAGTGAGGAGCCCAGAACTGAACACAGGATTCAAGACGTGGCCTCACCAGTGCTGAGTACAGGGGGACAATCACTGCCGTGGTCCGGCTGGCCACACTATTCCTGATATAGGGCAGGATGCCCTTGGCCTTCTTGGCCACCTGGGCACATGATTGCTTATGTTCAGCTGGCTGTCACCAGCACCCCCAGGTCCTTTTGCAATGGGACACTTTCCAGCCACTCTGCCACCAGCCTGTAGAGCTGCCTGGGGTTGCTGTGACAGAAACCAGCACTTCACCTTGTTGAATCTCACACCATTGGCCTCAGCCCATCACTCCAGCCTGTTCAGATCCCTCTGCAGGATCTTCCTGCCCCCCAGGAGATCAACACTCCCACCCAGCTTGGTGTTGTCTGTGAACTTACTGAAAATGCAACTTGATACCCTCATCCAGATCATGGATAAAGGTATTAGACAGGACTGGCCCCAGAAGTTGAGCCCCAGGGAACACCCTTGGGGACCAGCCACCAACTGGATATAATTCCATTGACCCCAACTCTCTAAGCTCAGCCATCCAGCCATTTTTTTACCCAGTGAAGAATACCCCAGATGCTCTTCACCCAGTATGCATCCTCTCATCTCATCGTGCAGAGCTCTGCCTTCCCCTCTGTGAGTGTAAAGTTGCCATTCTGGAATATCTGAAGAGCTGTGGCTGCTCACACACCCAGCACTCACCCAGAGCCATGATTCACACACAGAAAAGGAGTCTGCTCTTCTGGGTTGTTCTCCTTTGACCACACCACAGCCTACCCATGGGCCTCCCTCCTCCATGGTCTGAGATGTCACTATGTGTGCGGCACAGGAGCCAGCTCACCACAGCCTCTGGCAGGGAAGGGAATCACACCACTGCTAAAAGAGATGCCTAAATCACACCACTGCTGAAAGAGATGCCTAGGGACTGGGGGGCTGTGAGCCAGCAGACCCCAAAGGCAGCCTGCTGCCCCTGCTACAGCATAAATCTCAGAGCAAATGCAGAAACTCCAGCCCCTACAGCTAGTGACCGCTGACAGGAAGCTGTTGTCATATGGTACCTCATCAGTCTCATGTCAGATCTTGACAGAATATCCTGGCAAAATCCAGGGGGGTCACCAACAGCCTGGAGAGCTGATTTTTATTATATTTATATATGTTTGTATTGTTAAATGTATAAAAATATAAATATATTATTACATAACTGTAAAACACGTTTCATTAATTCTTATCACAAAAGTTACTGAAATGAAATAGACAAATATCTAACTACCTCCTAGTTCTTGAACTAGTTGGTCTTTACATCTAGATTGCATGAGGTTTTGCTCGCATTTTATTCAAGAGTGAAGTTTGATTATAAATTATATTTATGAAATATCATGAATGATAAAATTATATATAATAAACAAATTAAATATTATAGTTACAGTATTATATAAAACATATTCCTTATAAAGTATAAAAATAATATCCATTGGACTTCCTCTACAGCAACAAATTTATTAATTACAGTACCCAAGATACCAAACCAACCCAATGAAAATTTTGAAATCTTGTTTGACAGAAAGGAGCACTGAGAAGAAAAAGTGAAGATGATGAAGGCTCTGCTTTGCACCAGGCATGTTCCTTGACAGGCTGCAGCTGCTACCTCCATTCTTCCCAACACCTGGGGAAAGAACCCAGCTTGGCACTCCTTTCCACTCTGGGGAGCTTTGCTCAAGCACAAGAAAGGACAGCACCACTCAGCGAGGCTGGGCTGTCTTTGAAGGCATGTATGGTTATATAAACTAGAAGGAGACTCCACTCATGCCGTGCAAAGCCAGAAGGAGCCATGTGAAGCCAGCTCCCTGCCAGCACAACGTGGAGCACAACCCAACACCACTGACTGAGCAAAGCAGGAGTCTGGAAGAAACTAGAGAGGCTGAGCATACTGCTGGCTAGTCACTGGCTTATAGTTCCACTTGTTAATTTACTTGCAAGAATCCAGAAGGGAAAAGCAGGCTCATGTATAAAGGCATGAACCATCTGCATGTGGAAATTACTTCACCTATTCAGAATCCAGGGGACAGTTCGAAGAATACAAACTTAAAAAAAAAAGGGGGGGGGGGGGGAGAAAAAATAAGACTATGAAATAATCTGGCAACTTTCTACTCAGGAAAGAGCTGGGGGAAACATATCCCTGCTGATTATGTGTCTAATAGCTCCAAAAGCTGTGTTCTGTATCAAACAAATCTGAACAGCACAAGCCTGTTTGCAAAAGGGAGGGCAGGTCTTTAATTGACCACTTTCAGAATGATGTAAGAGTTTTACAAAGCAGCAAGAAAAAAAGAAAAACCACACAACCCGATTAATGAAATTAAGACATTGCAGCTCATAATATAAAAATATACGTGCTGTTAAAACCTAGACCTGTTCCTGTACTACAGAACTTGCATGTGCCAAAGTGTGAGACAGTATGTTGAGCCATGTGAGAAAAAGTATTGTGCCACCAAAACCAAAAATATGACAAGAACATAGGCTGTTTCCCTATCACTGCCCAAGAGACTGCTACATTATGGAAATTACTGACCAAGGTCAAAGGCTTCAGAATTTACTTTGATGGTATAATCAGCAAAAAGCCAGAAACATTTATTCTAATCCCAGATCTGACAAAGTCCACTTTATAACTTGGCTTGGCATTTAAGTGGCTTGTCTAGCATTACACTATCTAAAGCCTGGGTGATGAATCAGAATTTACCTCATATATATGTATATCTAGATTTGCCTTAGAAGTCAGGCATAAACACCTAGCCTTTGAAGATATAATAGGATAATTTTTTTATCCCAGTGACTTTTAAAATACTGTAAAATATGGAAACTCCATGTCTCTAAGAAATATGTGGTAAAAGAAAGACAAGTTTTTGTAAGTTTAAACTTCAGCTTCTTTTCATATTTTAACAACATGTAAGAATATTCTCTAAATAAAGCAGTCTGAAATGAGTTTTTTATAGACATTATTCTAATTTTGATAATGTATTAGAGCACAGAACAACAAAAGCCATATAGATTTTTCAGAACAAAACCAATTTTATGTGTTGCAAGTATTGTTAAAAAAATACATTTTCCAGTGTGGTTAGAAACTTATTTGCATTTGTTACCCAAATCAAAGTGAGATGTGGGGAAGCATCAGCACTTTGTGCTGCCCCTTGGTTTAAAGACAGCAGCATTCTCCAACAGAGAAGGGGTGTATCAGTGGGAGCAGCACTTTAGAGGAACACGTGGTTTGCTCTCAGGCAGGATAATGAGGCCTCAAGGCTCATTAAGCAGCAGCAGCAGCCCTGCTGCTCACCTCAGTGCGCTGCTCACACTCAACCACACCTCTGGGCATTATCAGCAGCACAAATATGCTTCACCAGGGGTTCTAGGGATGATGCAACTGGGCCTCTTGCACACAAATGCACACCTAAAATCCTTTAAAATCATTAAGCAGTTGTCTCCTACAGCCCCTGGAGGATCAATGAGTTGCCAAAGTCAGTCAATCAACAGGCCTGTGGTTCTGCTCCAGGTGGACTCTGGTCAGCTGTACTGAGACGGAAGATTTTCATCTGTATCCCTAATTCAGCTGACAGAGAAGCACAACTCAGAGTGTTAAAGCAACTCAGGTGGTATTCTTTCCTTGGTGCTACTACTGAGCTGCAAAAAAAAAAAAAAAATCAAGGTAAAAGCTGTGTTTTTGTGCCCTGCTGCTGACGTGCACTTTTGGATGTTGGTAACTACAGACTTGACCCAGGGGCTGTCCAAGCCCTGTGGTGGAATGGTGCATTTGGTACAATGCAGCAGTATAGCCGCATATGTGAGAGGAGGAAGTGTCTACTCCTAGCTTCCCTCATGTCTGTGGCTCCCACCAGTTTTGGATGTGTTTCAGGAGACCAGGTGTTACGAATTTCAGAACCAGTCTGATGAGTAGCAGTCACGAGCTGGATCAAATATGGACCATCTACCTGCATGGAGGCACTTCTGCAGAGAAAGGGTGCTGTGATGGAACTAAACAAAGGAACTTCAGCAGGCAGGCTCCAGACTAAAACTGAAATAATGGGCAGCCCTGAGAAAGATGTGTACATCTGTTGATCACCAGATCTTTGATGAATGAGGACCAAGATCTCCGTGTTTTCAATATTTCCATGATCAAGCCTGCAGTTAAGCTATGCTGAATGCAGTGACTCCAGTTAAGAGTTTTACTAAGTATTTTTTGTCTACTGTATTTTAAGCAAGTCCTGAAGACAACAGGAAAAATCCTGTTCTTTTCATACTTAACGTTAAATACATCTTAAATGGCATCCAGAAAAAAAAGTTGAAAGCCTTGTAACAGCCAGTGCAACTTTTCATTTAACAACTTTCTGTAGTCTTGGGGACAACTGTTTCTAAAACCAGATGAACAAAGCGGGTTTAATCCTTTATTTTAAGAACAAAGGCAGTGTAATCTAGTCATTAAATATCTGATGATGTGGTTTAATGACATGTGAAGAAGTGCCTTGGAACAGGCTGGGGAACATGTGCTAGCAAGAGCACAGATTCCCATGTTGCTCTGATGGAAATAAAAGCCATGCCAGGCCACTAAGGCACTTGCAATAATTAAGCCTTTAGCAACAGAGATCAGATAGCTGGATATCCTAAATTACAAAATCTACTTCAGCAATAATAACATTTGTGAGAAGTTGCTACAGAGGAAAAAAAAAACTGAGGCAAAGATATAGCATAAATGCACAGCAATCTCAGAGACCTTTCTCTCCAATTTAGTGTTGACTGAAGTTAATGAAAATGGGAGATATATGGGAAAAAAAGTTATTGTTAGCCTAATACACAGAGTGTACACAATAGCGAACTATGCAACACTTGAAATGCTAATATTTGGAAAGTAAAAAAAAAAGTGAGCAAGAAAACAAAGAAAGTAAATATTGGCCACTGAACCATAGGTGAAGCTTCTATTTCATTAGAAAAATCAGAAGGAAATCTTCTAATCATTGACCATGCAGTTATTATCACTTTCTCTTGCAGTTGAGTGAGTGTGGAAGTGAAAATTTTGGTAATGTACTAAAAACATGATCAGAAGTGTAACCAGCCACCTTCTATAACTCTGTACACGTGCACATATGCACACACACACGTATTTACATTTGGTAAATGTGAAAACACTGAAATGCAGAAATATTTAGATGATGAAGCAGGGGTAAGGACTATTTGCTTGCAAAGCACCAGCATTCCCCAGAAGACCCGTTTCCTGCATTGAAACCTGACTACACACAAGTGACCACCTGTACCTGAAATAAACTGTTACCATCCAATTGCAGCCTTTTATTATATTCTGCTTCCCCTCTCCGTGTTAAATATTTAAAGGACATCCAAGGGAAGCACTTAGAAAGGTTTTAGATACAGAAAAATCACTGTGTCCAACATGCGTTTCAAACAGCACAGTAAAATTACACCCCAATACTAGAACTACCACTGATGTAGTTTATACTTTTTTTTAAGTTAGCCACAAGAGGGAGTCAACAGTACTTGAATGCCAGCACCACACCCTCCCCCCAGCAGAACCAAGACATGGTGCTTAAAAAAAGTTTAAATAAAATACATTCTGAAGATCCCAGTGAGATATTTTATATGCACTTCAGGAAAATTAGGAGCACTAGCTATGGTGTAAGTGGGAAGCTTCTGTTTCTTCATATGTGAATTCATATTCACTTCTTCATACATGATTTTGAGCGTGAAGAGAATGTCTATAGTGCATAACACAATGATCCTGACAGCACCTGATGGGATGTTTCAGTCACTTCACGGCACCATCCCACTCTCAGCCTTCAGCAGTGGCACCAATGGCTTGAATTACCCAGCTCTGAGCCCTCCTGGCCTCTTGCACTGACTCCCAGGACCTGTGCACACAGGAGCCATCCCTGCCCTGGGTGACACCGAGTACCTGGCATGGAGTAACGCGCTTTTGCTCAGCCCATGCAATGTGAAATCTGTGTGTGCTTGTCAGGGCATGACCAGACAGGCCCAAGCAGGAAATTCTGCTGTTTGAGTTGCATAAAGAGCAGGGGGCCTCTCTAAGAGGCAGGCTGGGACACTTCAAAATATTTTACAGTCCACTCTCTCCACATCTTCACAACCTGAGCAACCTGGAGGCTGACTACAAGCTGTAGATCTGGTATCCACCTCTATAAAGTAGCAATATGTTGGAAGAAATTAAAATAAAATTAATTGAGGAGTCTGAATGAAAATCAGGTCTGTTCCTTTTTCTCAAGGTAAAGTCAGGACAGAAGTACTTGACTCTTTAGCCTCTTTGCCACCTCTTTTTCTTGTATTTTGCCTTACAAATTAATCCTAATTAGATGTAATTGACCTTACTGGAATAATTTTAATCCTCACTAAAATGAATTTAATTCTGTGGATAGCTGCTTTAAGCAGGAAACAATACTCAAGCAAAGCTCAAAAATAGAATATATTCTTCTCTTCATAATTTGCCTACATAAACAAAGTTTTGTTCTGCCCATTCCTACATTTACTTAGGAGCTCAAAAAACAGAGAACCAAATTAGAAACACCAACCTTTGTTTCAGTGACCCTTCATTTCTTACACTTTGCTTCTCCCATATTCTGTCTCCCCCAGTATATTTGTGAGAAGGGTAAAAAAACCCCACCATTCTTATTATGAAGTGTATTTCTATTCATCTGATAAAACAAACTGCTTTCTCAAGATGTCTTGTAATCACATTTCATGTTCATGTTCTGCATTTCTATTCAGATGTTCATTTCGTCCTATGAGTATGCAAATGATCACTACTGACACAAGCTCTGAAGATGAGTTTGCTTTAAATGTACCAAAAAAAACCCAGACAGAGAAACCAAACAGCCTCTCACGCACACAAAACAAACAAAAACCTTTTGAGAGTTTCTGCTGGCTGAGGCAATAGAGGAGTTTCATCACCAACAATGTTCACAGTACCCAAAATAATTCTGGACATAACTGGTACTTTGAATTGTCTACTAGCCTGGTGATTTATGATAGAGGATGCTTTTAAGTCCAGATCCCATTGAAAGACTGATTTCATAATCATGATTTTTTTTTTGTGAAACTTCCTAAGTTCTCCCATCTGCAATGAAGCTACAATAGAAGCCTTTATAAAGTAAAGATTTATCATCATTAATTGCCACAGAAGATCTTCTCTCTTCATGGAAGGCCACACGACAAAGCCCACAATGTACCTTGAGAGGCCAGTGAAGAGACAAGAACAGCTGGGTACCCACATTGGAGCATCCATTGCATGTAGAAAGTCCATGACATCCTATTCAAACAGGAGAGGAGCAAACAGGTACGAGGCAAGATGTGGGCAGTACCCTTTCCACCTACATTTTTCCCACTAGGCTTGTTTCATATTTGATTAGCACTTGAACTAGGAAACAGGCAGCTAGCATTAAGGGATTCTCTATCACCAGAGTTTAGCCCTTCTGGGCACGAACTTACCTACCCATTAATGCATTCCTAACACTTAAAGATGAAGACTGCAAGAAATACTACCAAGTCTTATGCTTGATGACATCAAATGTTCCACTACTTCAGCTAGGAACAGCTTTTGCCCCAGATCACAGCCAGGCATACATACTGGTCACATTCTCCCCCTCTTCCTCAGACCCAGAAGAACATGTCAAGGCTGGGGATAAACATGCACTCCATGCTGGGGACAGAAAATCCTTTCACTCGTGCCTGGATAGTGCTCTCTGCTTATACAGTCATTACGGCTCAAAGAAAATTCCACTCCCGTATCCTGTGATGCTGGAGAACACATACTGCAACAGACTGCACACCCAGAGGGAGGAAATCTCACTGTCTTCTCTTGGAAAATCTGCCTTCAGTTGTCTCTCCCATTTTCCCTGTGATCTGAAATAATGCCCCACAAGGCTGAATAAAGACTACAATTACAGATGTCTTTTTGTGCCATATAAAAGATAATTGATGAGCATTGTCCTCTTCTTCAAGGACCCAATGCAAGGCAGTGGAACCTAATTCAGCTTAGACAAGGGGTAGGACCATGTAGGCACAATGCAGGAAGCAGGCCACTCATTTTATCTGACCGGCTCACTTGGAGCTTACGGCAACTTGAATTTTTGCATGGCTAAAAAGCTGAAACCACATAAACCCATCAAGTTTTACATGTTTCCATCCACAAAGAAAAAACTGACCTAGATTCTCTCATTCTTAGATTCCCTCACAGTTCTGGCCAGGTTTTCAGAGGGTTGCTAACCTTGGCTGAGTTAAGGGTTTATAATGAAACACTAAAACACAAGTACGTTTGAGCTGGTTTGGATTTTATTATGGATGTTTTGGATGGCTGTAATGCTAGAGTCAATTCAGACATTCTGGGTACTTTTCATCCAAAAATTGCTGCTTGGAAAAAAAATCCCATGTTTACAATAAATTAAAATCAATCATTATTTTGGGCTTGATTCTCCACTTCACTATTCCAGCACGGCATATGGTTTAAGACCAGGCTCCTGAACATGCAGTGAATGTACCTTGGTTTTATATCCTCTTACTAAAATAATGAAAATAAACCATTTGTGAAAAAATTTACTTGCAACTTCAAAAGAAGCAAAGATATAAGGTGACAGACATGAAGGAGATGAGTAAAGAAACAAAATACTAAGAGAAAAGTCAGAAAAAATAAATCCAGAAATTCAAAATATATCAAAAGTAGTGAATCAAGACTCTAACAGTGTAAAAGACGTCATTTTCGAGCCTGTGAGATGATCCGCTTCCTTGAGACACATATGAAGATACACCATTAAGGCGAGGCTCATGGTAAAGGCTTCTTAATTAATTTGCTAATTTAACTAAGAACTTCATCCTCAAAAAGTTTAAGCAATGACATACCTCCACTGCCAATCCACAGCTCTGGAAGAAGTTGAAACACACTTATCTGAGGTACTGGCAATGCAAAGCAGCACTGTTTTTAACATGCTGCTAAAGCAGTACAGGCCCTTCTCAGAGGGCTCAGCGCAACTTGACATTGGGAGTATGAAGGCAAATGAAAACTACCATGAAGACACCATGCCACAGGCTAAGTAATGAAGGAAGTATTTTGAACACGTGAAGTTTTTTCATACTTTGCTTGATAGGCTGTCAGTTCTGTCAGCATGTAGCATAGACTGATTTTTGCCCTTCAGTCAGAACAGTGACTTCAGGTAAGGATGCAGCAGGACAGAGGGAGGAAAAAAAAGGAGTGAATGATGCTGACAAAACACTCCTAACTCTGGAGTTCTTCAGAAATCAGGCTGATGTCTGATGCTATCTTCAAAGCCTTTTTGCACTTATTTTAAATTCTTCTTAAGAAAGAAATATTTTCTCCCAAAGAAAAACTTAAACCCAGTTTGCCATGTTAAACTCCCCCAAACTGAAGTTGCAAAAAGTAGTTTTACAGCAGGAATAAAATACTCTATACTATGCAAATACTGTGCATACCTTAACAATAGAGAGTTCAGAGATGCCTGTTTTTGCTTACAAATAGGGACAGGGTAATTCTCTGTTAATTTTGTCTGCACTTTATTGAAATTGTTATGAAAGGAGGAAGAGAAAGCATGCCTCAAGCTTTGCCAATATCCAAACTAAACAAACAGCAGCAGGGTTTTGTTTTCACTTAAGTTTCATTATAGTTCATATATAGAGAATTAATGCACTTAAAACTGGTTTGTATTTAAACCCATGTGTATGACAAGACTAGCCAACATGCTCATTTGCTAGTGGAAAAGTTTAGTTCCTGCCATTGTTTCCTCGTGTAATGTGTTTTCATATATTCTGGGAATCTTCTTCCTAAAACAAAAGTAGATCTTAACAAATTAGCAGAGCTGAACCAAAAGCCCAGCCAAGAAATCCGAACTTCCAGGAGTTTGCAACTGACTTTAAAATTCCATGGCTAATGTTCCTCCACTATGATAGCTGAACTTGGATAAGGGTGGCAAGAGAACACCAGCCACCCAATGAACAACCTTGGCAAGGCTTTGGCAACATTGAAAGCCAAAGACACAGCCAGGAGCAAGCTATGTTTTCCCCAAGTCAGGAGAGGTTACTCAACAGCAAGTTCTTGCTATTCCTCATGCTGCTTGTGCAGTTTGGCAGCTGAGCCATTTCCTATTAACTCGTGTCATGGCTCACTGTGGGCCACCAATATATACAACCTTAATGACAATCAGCAAGAGAAAATATTTAAATTCAGCAAAGGCACCAATTGTATGCATCTCAGATGCAAACAACTCCCAGCCAATATGTGGCTGGTGCATTACATAATACATCTGCAAGAGCTTGGAAGTTATCTAGAAAACACACACAGGCAGAGAGATTAACTTTGTAAGTCTTAGTCCCTACATGAGGATTCAAGGTGTTCAGTGTAAGGGTGATGTTCAGCACTTCAAAAAAAGCATCTTAGAAAGAAATAGCATTACATCTAGCAGCTAATTAACACATTTCAGACAAATCATGACAGAAAATGCATGTTCAAACACTATGTTTCAATTCTTTGTTACCTCCCCTAGTTGCATGATCATTCCAGTTTTTCACTATCCAGAGGAAAATGCTAAGGAGTAAGGTGTATGAAAAGGCAATTAGGCATCCAATTAGCAGAGAGAGTGACAGATTTTCTTACTGAGGTGGGAAATGGAGGAGAGCTCCCCTGAGTCAGTTTTCTATACTGTGTGTATGTTGTGGTTTAGGAATGGCATTCCCCAATCTAGTGTTCTCACTGAAACACTCCAAAGCATGTGCCATTTGCTTGCTTCTTGTTTCCCCTTCCCTCTCCCACTATGGCAGGATGGAGCGAATTGGAGGCACAAAAGGCAAAGATCATGGGTTGAGATAAGAACAATTTCCTGGAAAGAGCAATGAGATAAGAAATGCACACGAACAGCACCAACATTAATAACAGAGCGTACAAGAGAAACCAGGACAGTGTGTTAACAATTACTCAAGAACTTTTAAGACCAAATCAGTCAAGAAGCCTCTATAAATCAACCAGGACCTCAAGTAATCTGACTTAGCAAGGAATCTGAGGACAGCATACAACAGTTTAACTTGAAATTGTTCAATGGTATTTATACCATAAATTCATTGTTGAGCCATCCAACAAATATTAGATCTCTGTTCCCATAGTTTTCATGCCAATTTTCAAAGCAAGCTAAATAATCCTCCATCTTTTTCCAGACTCTGGCCATCTTTCCACCCGAAATTAGACAGGAGACAGCATAGCCAACTAATATGGCAGGCAACATGTGACAGTAATCATCACCTGCTGGTTGTAATGAAAATTGTGACTACCAGCCTAAAAGTCAAAAGGCCAAAAGGCTCCATGTTTCAACAGCACTCCTACAGCACCTGCTTCCTGCCTGACTGATTAGCTTGAAAAGAGCAATCTGGGAAGGACCTTCCATGGGCAGAGTTGACCATTAAATTTCCACCACACACATGCTTCAAAATGATGCCTCCCTCCCCTAGCTAAAAGGAAAATCTTGGGAGCTTTTTTTTTTTTCTTTTACCCCAGGACTAGCATGGTGGGAACTCCTGAGGCTTTTGGAGGACTGATAACAAAGAGGCCTTCCAGTTGGGAAGCAACAGATACACTATGAAGTGGATGGATACCAGAACAGACATGAAAGTTGCAAAGTGTTAAGACAGAAGAATCGATCAAAATTGCCAGAATGCAATGATTTCACAATGCTTTTCAGAGATGGGAATAAAAAAATCATAAAATTAGAAGGGGTCTTAAGGACTACTGGAAGCAAAACACTGTGAAAAATATTGCTTAGAGTCCTGGCACTTAAAATAAAACATTCAGAACAAGAACAAAACCATCACTTTCAAGATACTAATAAACCCTTAAGAGAAAGCAAACTCCAACTAAAGAAACATGCAGGTGATATTCTCTAGATCAGCATGTGCCATTACAGCCTATAAACATTTGGAAAAAGCAATTTGGTCAAATTTGTTCCAGCTCATTTAATCTCTAAACAGAGAAGCTTATCTTTTCAGGTGAAGAGTAATGAAAAAAGAATGCTTTCAACCTAATAGGTCAAATGTAAACAGGTTTAAAATTAAACCACTTCCAAGACATTAGAAATGACACTGACTGTTAGAAATACACATGACTGTTCACACTCATCTTCCTTATCTGGAAGAGGAAGTCCAGACCTGTCTCCAAGTCTCCTGCCCTAGTTTTGTTCCTACCCAAAGCAACCACTGCTTACCTGAATACATGTAATCAATTTACTTGGCAGGGTTAATAACACTCAGTGGTATCACTGTGACTGAAAAAGAAGCTGAGAGTTGTGTGTTGTTTGGAGAGCCTTAGATAGCAAGATTCTTTCTTGGGAACTGAATGATCAGTCTGCTACTAATACTGTTTCCAGCCCTACCCCTGCTGCTCCTTCAAAATTCAATTCTTCTCTACAGTTTTACCAATGGCTGGATAAAAAGCTGTCCTGCTTGAAGGTCCTCTAAATGTTTGTATTTAGATGTTGTGTCTTGCCCCTCCTTCATTAAAATCTAGAAAACCCCCACCCCAACCCACCCCAAAACCCAAACCAAACAAACCCCCCCAACCAAAAACCTCACAAGCCTCTCCCTCTCCCCTGCACCCCACTCAGATAGTTACTGCAATAAGTACTAAATCAGAATCAAAGCACATAAGCTCTTGGTGACAGGAACTAAAAAAGTCAATAATTATGGAAAGTATTTCACAAAGAAATTTACTGATCTGAACAGCAGCAGAGACAAGCTAGTTTTTGGATTAAATTTTAGCCAGAAACTTTCTCTCTGTAATTTTGTACAGCCTGATATACAAGTACTTGGGTCATACTATTGCTCCCAGAAATTCAAAGCCTTCAATTTCATGGCCACTGAGCTCATTGAACAGCACAAGCCATGAGATGCCAAATCCCTTCTGTGAAGCAATGAAGGATCTCAGATTTTTCCTGAATGGTCACTGTACCCTCAGTGTATTGCTGGATAAGACTTTCTATTCCCCCTTTCTTAACAAACAGTATGACTTCGTGTCCCAGCAAATCTGCTGGTTTCAGCAAGCTGAGCTACAAGAATGCAAGCTGTATGCAAATAGCCCAATTATTTTCCTCTATCCATTAAATTTAACCTAACCTGACTAAGGACTGATCAATTACAACTTATTTCAGTGTTTTCAGAGGATTTCTTCTCTTTCTAATCAAGATTTTACATTCCAGCTATCCTTTCATGCCACAAATACACAAATATAAAACTTTTTTTCACTTAACTTTGAAGAGTTGGAAGCTTACAAGGAATTATCTAGACCATCAATTGAATCTGCAAACTTCCATTTGAATTGTGTGAAAATATCAGATGATGTCATACAGCAGCTACTTTTATGACTATGTCACTGAATGCACCTTTTGGTAGAGCTCAAAGTACTTCTGGGATGGTCAGTGCCACACAAGTATTGGAAATACTGATGGAAAGTTGGGCAGTAGGATTTAACTTCTGCTACTGAGGAAACAGCAGCAGGGCCAAGCATGCTCATCAAACAGCCAGTTCAAAAGCACAAATTGAGGTTAGCTCACCTTACTCAGTAAGGCCAGAGGAGTCCAGTTCTATCTCACTTTTACTGTTCCACTAAAGTAGCTGAAGGCAGCAATATGATTCCCCAAGACTGTTCTGCAAGCAAAACAAGCCCTGTCCTCTCAGCCTTTGCTTACAGGAAAGTGCTTCAGCCCTCAACCTTCTTTGATGATATTTCATTGGACTGACTTCATTAGGCCAATATCTTTCATGATCTGGGGAGCTCAAACCAAACACAGTAGAGCAGGTGTGGCTTCACAGGTGCCAAAGAGAAAGAACTGCTTCCCTCAGTTTGTTGACCACGCTTTTACTAATACAGCGTAGCCTTAGGCCATTTTTTCCAACCAGTTGATATTCCCCCTGCCCTCAAAAGTAGATCAGTCATTCCCCTTAGCTTGGTATTATCCATAAACTTGCTAAGAACACACTCTCTACCATCCACCTGGTTTATTAATTTGGATTTTAAACAGTGTTGGCCCCAGTATCAGTGCCCGAGGGATACCAGTGGTAATTGACTGCTAGTTGAAATTTGTGCAGCTGTTAACCTGCTGATTCATATTGTAACCAATAATCTCACTTCTGAAATGCATTTTATAGTGTGAAAAAATAATTTTTAAAAAAGTTAATTAAAAACCTTCTTTATGAAAACACTCCCCAGCATTTATCCTAGCAGACTTTTTTCCTTGAAATATAAGTTCATGTGGCACAAGTTCAGGACTTCATGTTGCTGTACCAGGAAGCGTCTCATACTCTCAGTGATGCCACAGTTCAGGGAATTATTTAACACCAAGAGCTGCTTGGAGCTGCTTTGTCAGAAGTGCAAGCTTTAGGAGAGTCTGTCAAGCTTACCACAGAGAGATGGATGGCATGTCCTAGCTTCAGCTGGGATAGAGTTCATTTTCTTCCAGTTGGTACAATGCTGTGTTTTGGATTAAGGATGAGAATAATACTGATAATACACTGAAGTTTTATTTGTTGCTGAGCACTCCTTACCCTAAGGACTTCTCTGTGTCTCAGGCTCTGCCAGTGAGCAGGAGTACAAGATGCCAGGAGGGAGCATGGCCAGGACAGCTGACCTGAACTGGTCAAAGGGATATTCATAAGATAGAACATCGTGCCCGAGGTACAAACTGGGGGAATTTGACCAGGAGGAGATGATCCCTGCTCTGGGATGGCAATCTGTCAGTGGGTGGTGAGCAATGGTATTCTGCATCACTTGTCTTTCTTTGGTTTCATTACTCTCTCTTTTTGTTCTCTCTCTCTTTTAACTTCAATTATTAAACTGTTCTTAACCCACATGTTTTATCTTTTTCAGATTCTCTTCCCCGGTCCACCACAGAGGATGGGGGGAGTTGTGAGGAGCCATGTGGTACCTAGCTCCTGTCTGGGGTTAAACCCAGGCAACAGCTTCATAGTCATCCCTCAAAATCATTGGAGTACGTAAGACAGGGATCCTGACTGTCCAGATTCCCAAATGAAACCTGCTTTCTCTCCACAAGCAGAATGCTGCATATGCAGAATTTCAGCTCTCAGTTCCATTTGCCATGGAACATCGCTTGGGAGACCTGTAACTTATGTCAAGTATGAGAGTTCTTCCTGAGAATAAAGTGATTTCATAATGCTTGAGTTTTTAATCTTCAAAAATTGACAGACCATGCCTGCAGGGAGTAGAGAGAGCTTATGAATTACCTGGTTAGAATGCAAAGCCATTCCACTTCAGCATTAAATTAAATTTTCGAATCTAACCCCTCATATACTTATCCTGCTTGAGAGCTTCTTGATGGGACTAAAGCTATTAACACTGATTATTACCTGTAGTGGATGTTTCTGCAGAAATACACTTCCACCATGTAAAAACAACATTATTTTCAGAATTTGTGCTATTAGCAAACACTGCTTCAAAGTGCAAAGAACGACATCTTTGCAGGCCTTCTCAGAGGCCTGTGCCTCCAGCAGCAGCAGCACATGAAAATGTCTTTGTCTTTGTGGTTCTGAGGGCCATGAAACAGCAGAAGGAATCTGCAAGGAAGACAGCTGTCTCTGGAGAGTCTGTCACCTGTGGGCAGTCAGCAACCTTTGTTTTGATCTGTAAAATGGATGTGGGCATCACCACAGCTCACGGTGGCACTGAAACAGCTCGAGGCTCAGCTTTACTGTGCAATGCTGCAGCTCCTGGGCACCACAGAGCATGATGGCTCAGTTCCACCGTGGCTCCACATCTGCAGCCCCACTGCAAACCCCCTGAATGTCAAACACATGCAAAGTGCCCCTGCTGAGTCATTTAGAGGTGTCTGTTTTCCTGCAAGCTGCTCCTTCTATGCTGGATACTGAGTAGTCACAGACAACTGTTTAATCAGCAGAATATCCTTCTACTTCACACTAGGAGAAAAACACATCTCTTCAAATAAGTTTTCCTGAAAACCAAGACTGGCTTTACTCAAGGAGAGACTGGATTTGGGTTCATGTCTCCCATGCCTCAAACAAACACTAGTAACTGAACTTCCAGCCTTTTCAAAACCAGATGCTCTGCTGTACCTCTGCTTCCCCAGACACATGCATACCTATTAAAAATTTTTGATTCCAACAAGTCAGCATTTTTCAAAGAAAAAAAATCTGATCAGAAAGATGCTCAGTTTCCATAGACAATAGTGCCTTTGACATTCATCTCTGAAAATATTAGGCTATTTAAGTGCACTATCATCCCTCATGAAACTTCAAATGAGTAAAGGGAGTGGAAAAACTAGAACCTGGTCCAGCTTTCTGACATGTCTCTTCAGACATTCTCTCTGGAATCGAGATGCTCAACTTTATCTTCATCCCTGCCTTTGAGTTAAGCCCTAGGATCAAGTACCATAACTTTGCATCCAAATCTTGTATTGTTAAGCCCATCCAGAAGGCAAACGTCATTTCAGTGTGAACCATCTGCTTTCTCTCATCTCCAGTTCCACAGTGTATCACTGGCAAGTCTTATTGATGAAATTTCATAGCATAGGCAATTAACACATACAATGTGTGTGCATGTAGCATTTATTTTAAACACACATACATGTACGCACACAGTTTAAAAAGATCAATGCAGAAACAGGAAGAGAGGAAAACAGAATATACAACATTTTAAAACGTATGGACTCAAGCAGTATGAGACTGGATTACTCAGAAGACTTTGAATTCATTACCTCTGTCAGTCTGTGCCATGGCAGATGTGGAGAGGGCAATGGAAACACTATTTGCAAGCAGCTTAAGCTCACAGCCTGCTATAAACAGATGAACTGTGGCAACCACCTGACTTCCATGAAAACAATGATTGACAGAAAAATAGAACTCAGAAAAAAATGAAAATTAAATTTAAAATTAAAAAAGCCCCACACCTTAGAAGCACTGTAGGAAGACCTGGGCCAAGCATAAACACCAGCCCAAATTTCCCAGTGAACTCAAGCAAACTGGAGACCTTCAGATGTAGGAGCAGATGCATTACATGCTTTGTGAAGCCTGAGGGAAGGCAGAGCAATACATGCTTCTCACCAGCAGTGCCCAAAATGCTGGGAAAGAGGCAAGCATTAAGGATCAGTTAGATATAGCCTCTCTTTCTTCTCACTCATGACTATCTTAAAGGCAAGTGTTCCCACACTCACCTGACACTACATTAAGTTCATATCTTTCACCACAAACACTTTTTATTCCTTCATTCATTTTCATCCTACCTGCTGGCAGGTGATGCTTAAAATATACTAAGTTGATAAACCCATTTACTGCACATTTAGCTAACAGAAGTTTGTACAGCTCTGAAGGAGATATGACTGTATTTCTGCACTCACAGGAAAATACAGGATCTGTAACAAGTCACTAACTGCTGTTATGGCCTCAACTGTCCCTTTTATTGTCTGGGAGATTTAATTACTAGGCTTCTGTAATAAGTTATGCTAACAGCATACCTTGCTGCTACTCAATAGAAGAATCTTCCCTCCCTTGCATACCAGATTTCTAATTAAAGAGAATAAATTTTATGCTTAGTTTAAAATATGCATTTAACATGCAACAGTCACAAGAACACTGTTGACTGACTTAATAAATACACCGGTGTCTAATTCCCTCATCTCCTCAGATCTTTGCAGCCTCCTGCAAGCAAGCAACACCTGCTGTGACTCCCCATGACTTCCACAGCAATGCACAGCATCAGGCATCTCAGAGGCTTGAGCCTTTTAGAGAGCTTAACAAGGTTTCATATATTGAGATTATTGAGGAATGCTCTTTCATGGAGAGAAGTTATTCCTCATCTGAAAACAGCTTCATGTTGCTAATTAATATTTTCTTGGCTCTGAGGGTCATCTCACATTCTTTTCTATTCTTTCACACAAGAGAAGGAGCTGCAGTAGTTCTGAATGCCAAGGAAGACAAGATGTCTCTAGACTTGAGGTGGGGAAAAGATCATGTGAGGATCTAGGAATGGAAAGGGCACATCCAGCACCACTAGCAGAAGGATGTTGCAGCAAGAAACTACACGTAGCTTTTCTATATAAGTCTGCACATTGGTGCAAATTATAGCCACATAAAACACACTCCTATGTGCTTTCTAAGATCAAAGAGTCACCTAGTAAAGCAGATGACTACATCACAGGTATATTCAGAGGTGACTCTGTCTCAGGGAATGCAGCATGGGAACAGCACACCACGCCACACAATTAAGAGACATGGAAGTCTAGGGGTCAGGGTGCTTTGCTTTTATTTTGGTTTGGGCTGTTGGGGATTTTTCTTAGAAACTATTGACAGAAGTTGCAGAAGAGAAGCAGGATCCTGTAACAGACTTTACAGAAGATTAGAAGGAAAGAACAATAGCTTAGGGAGAACAGAAGAACTGTTTTGTCTGATGCTCTGCCAAGCTTGTGTTAAATAACAAAACAGTGTCCTAAAAGAATTTGTTAATATGGCAACGAGTCTCTCCTGAACTGATGAAAGATAAGGCTATGTAAAGCATTGCTAATCTATTCAAGCACCAGTTTCTGCTACTCAAGTTAAAGCTACAGATCTTGGCTGTCGGAAGACCTGCTCATTTGCCAGTGAGCTGGCAGTAGTCCTTGGTATGCTGGAAGTTCAGCCAAACAACTTTCACATCTTTTCAGAGGACCAGCTCTTCCCAAAGTCACAAATAATTATTTCCAGTAATTTCAGCCTCCCAAACAAACAAATAAAAAATTACTAGCTACCTACAGAAGTCAAGATATCCCTTATTAAGATCACACATTTTTTTCAGAAGAGCTTTCAACTTGTTATAATCCCACTAAAACCCAAGCAAGCAATAAAAAACATTCCTTTAGTGAAGTCCCCATTGTCCTATAGGCCATCCATCCATACCTATCCTCCAGGTATTTATGTTACTTTATGGCACCTCTTAGTGCAGTAGATTAACACAGACTCTGGCTCAGAGAATTTATCCTCTTATTTTAGCCAAGACACAATGAAGGGAGAGGGGGAAGAATAACTGGGAATTTAAAATGAAGCTACATGGTCATGAAAAGGAGTAAGGTCATGAATGGTAGAAGACTGACAAAGAATTTGGAGGAGAATGCTGCTTTACACAACACACTGTGATATGCTAGACTGAAAAGATGAACACCATTTGGGTATGCCACAGATGAGAAATAGGCAATTTACATTACTTAGCTGGATTACAGTGACTTGACTTTATGGATCAAAACAAAGAGAAAATCCTAGCTTGAGTGAAGCTATGCAGTTAAATCAGTGCCACGCAAAGATGCATTCTAAGTTTCCATGAACTGTCAAGAAAAGGGATTAAATACAACTTCAGAGCAGTGCCTAATGAAGGACTTTTACGTGCAATTGCTTTCCATGATCTTCAACATATGGTTATTGAAAATCAGATTGCTTTGTTCCCTTCCTATAACACAGATTTATGATTATGTTTGTTTTCCTTTCTCTTCTAGAGCAGAATTTTTAATGCAAAAAGTCATGAAAAAAGAATCTTGCCATTAGAGTGTTACATGCTCCAAGCAGCAACTCCCTCCTCTCCTGCAAGCATCCCAGGACAGCTTGTACTTATCTCAATCACCAATGTACATATGCAGCTCAAACCAAGGCTGTGAGGAACTTGGCAGCATTTACCCTTTACAGGCTTGCCACTCTCAGAGTTTTGTTGCTTTCTGACCTGCATTACAACACAAAAGAAGCAGCCAGAAATGCCTAGTTTTGGCACACAAGGGTCATGAAGATGTGAAAATTACAAGTTTGTATGGTTAAGGTGGAAACCAGAGCCTGAGACATAGATCCTGTAAAATCATTTTGGAGAAATGGGGATTTTCTGTTCCTAGGCCAAGTTTCAGGTTAGGATTGGATACCAGACTGATGTTTTTATTCAGTCCCATGACTGCAGCTCCTTTCCAGCATAAGGAGAGACAAAAACACCCAATACTACCACATTTAAGTAACCTTAGCAGAATCTGGATCTTTAGTGTTTATAGCTTACGAAATAAAGCTAGAAACTGAAAAAGCTTTTTTATTATTATTCTTTCTTTTTTCCCACCACATTTCATTTTCTGATTTCACAGAGTATTCTGAGTGGGAAGAGACTCAGGACAAAGATAAGTATAGGATTTCAGTTACATGCTCCTTACACTTGTAAACTTTCAGTGCTGTTGCATGACCTTCAAAACTCTAACAAACCAAAGAAATTAAACAAAGAAAAAAGAATATAAAATTGCAGTCAGCATTTTACAGAACTGCTCCTATCACAGGTCACTAAATGCTCTTAAAACTTTCCAAGAAAGCAGAGATGCTGGGAGTACATTAAAAAATAACAAACCTGGCCTCCAAATAAAAACAACTGTACTTGATTAAGATTAATCAATGCAGATATCTCAATGTTTGTCATCTGCATGCAAAAGAATAGGGAATTACAAACAGGGCTAGGAAGGGAATATGATAGGATGAAAAGAAGCATAAGAGCAAGGAGCTCCTATCCTAAACTGTCCCTCTGTGAAAACAGAGAAAGTGCTTTAAGGCAGAAGTGTGTGTATGTTAATTCCTGCTACATCTGCCGTGTGCTGCAGTGTACAGACACTTGGGGATCTGCCATCAAAAATAAAATGAGCAGTTTGCCAGCAACATACCGAACATTAGTGGTCCTTTACATAGCTACATGTTTTGCTCACAACAGCGTTGCCAAATGACAGCAGGGTTTTGTTCAAACACTTGCTTCACTTTTGCATTGCAAAACAACTGCCTGCCGAGCTATTGAAAATTATTCTGATAAATTTCTGATAAATATGTGTATTATAGGCGTACAGAAAACCCACAGGGTTTCAGTCATTTGTGTGTCACTACAGGGCCTTTAATCACACAATCACTTGTCAAAACAGTTACTGTGTGAAAAGTAGAAAGAAAATGCTATGGTTTCTTACAGCATAATACTAACCAACACGAAACTGGAGTAAAGAGTTCCATAGTACTAGTCAAAGTATGTTAAAAAGGAATTTTCAAATCTAGCAGCTCATCAGCTTCATTGGCTTGCTTTCGTTATCATTTTACAAGCCATGAACTCTTAGATTAAATATGATCAGTTTGTTTCCACGGGGTTGAGCTGTACAGGATCACTTGAAAATACCAGAAATTGGAAAAGTAAAAATGCCTGGAGCTACTGCTAGCTTAAGAGGAACAAAATACCACCCCTTACCTATCCATAAGTATACCACAGTTCAAGTGAAAGCAGATAAACCTTTCCATTAATACACACAAAGCAGAAAAACAGGTGCATTCTTTAGTCAGCTAAACCGCACTATAACCTTGTTAAATTGCTCATTAAGAGAATGATATGGTCAGAAAAGGGGGCAGAAGATCAGCATCCATGTGCAGTCCATTCAATCACAAAATGTAAATGGTCTCCTAAAAATCCCTAACAAAGGAAACTCAAGGCCAGTTCAGCATATAGACAAGGTTCATTAGTCCGCATCCAAACTAAAGACCTTGGCAGGACAAAATATCAGCATCTTGCCCTTGTCATTTCTAAGACAGTTGGAAATAAAACATTTGCCATAAAGCAGTGTAAAATGATCCAAACAACTATTCTTTCCAACTGCTGCTCAGACTAGTCAGTTGTCAAAAACCATATCAAAACAAATAAAATCAACAACAAAACCCCTGCTAAGAAACTCAGCTGTAGGAGATATTCTTTCAGAATTGCTAGAAAGTGTAGAAAGTCTTTGCTTGTGTCATAAAAACCTTTTTCTCTTACCCAAACAAGACTGCAACTGCATGTCACATCTGAGTTTCAGCAGGCAAGGTAACCATTAATGAGTCACCAAACTTTGCTGTCCTTGAAATAAAATTAAACTGTGGCTGGAGAAGTAAAGGATCAAAAACTGAAAGCTAAAAGAAAAAAAAATCAACTTTGAAAACTTGGAAACAAATAGCAGTAAAAGAAGTGACTGATATTTGAAGTTGCTTAACTGCTCTTTGACTAGGTTGGGTTTTTTGGACTGTGCCCTGAGGACCATTCTCTCCTCTCTCTGTGCATCTCTTCCAGACATCTGGATCTCTCGCGAAAATGATAATGCTTGTCTGTGCTGGAGTTGCATTCACCTGTGCCTATGACCACCCTATCAAGTCTCAGGCACTTGCCATGCTTTTGCCAAAACAGCAGCCTCTTATGCAGCACTGCTGAGGGACCTGCTGTTCTGTGCATCACTTTTCCCACCAACCACTTCAGGAGAACATACACATGCTGCATGACTGGCCTCAGGTTCCCATTGCACTGTCCATGCCAAAGGTGTTTCTGGACCAGATTAAAAATTAACATTGGAAAACCTTGATCCCTCCGGGCCAACCCCCCAGTTTATATACAGGGCATAATGTTCTATGGTATGGAACATCTCTTCGGCTAGTTTGGGTCAGCTGTCCTGGCCATGCTCTCTCACAGCTCTTTGTACACCTATTCACAGGCAGAGCCCAAGACACTGAGAAGTCCTTGACTTAGAGTAAGTGCTGCTCAGCAACAACTAAATCAACAGTGATATTAGTGATAACACTGATAAGATCAGTGTTATCAATATTTTCCTAAATCTGAAACACAACACTGTACCAGCTACTAAGAAAAAATGAACTCTACCCCAGCTGAAACCAAGACAATGTCAAATTAAGTCATCTAAATTCACATTCCTGTTTCAAACAGGAATTCAGCACTGCTGAAGGGTTGCCCAGTCTCCCCAGCCAGTAACAGAGCCAGACAAGGGTAACGCTGTCCTGTTGTCTCCTCCAGTCTATAGGGAAACTCCCAAGAATTCTAACCACACACTGACTCTGCCTCTCTTGAACAGTCAGCAGGGCCAATGGCATGCACCAGCCCCTCTTAAGCTAAGGGGGGAAGTGACACCAGAACGTTCTATTTATCTGCATCTCCAGCAGTCCAGCAAAGCAACAGCTGACATATGAAGATATCAGCTTGGACTCCTGCTTTTGAAGGGAAGTTAATCAATACCTCATGACTTTTACTTCCAGAAAACAGCACCAACAGATATATCCATCATCATTTGGCTTATCACAACCCAAGAGGGACAGACTAGGACTCTCTGGCAGTCTGGGCATAAGCCAGCCACAGCCCCCTTCATTTGCCTCTACATTGCTTGTTGCTCCCCAGCTGGGCTGGAGACGACATCTCAGCAAGATGAGAAGCCAACCTAGTTCCTACTTTTCCTTCTGATATACATTTTATTTCAGAAGACCTTCCCTTTTCTCACTTCACTATCCCAAGGATAGATTTGTGAATCTCTACCTCAAAAATCTTTTGCAAAAAAAAAAAAAAAAAAAAATCCTTTTGGGTTTTCAGACTACCTCCTAGAAGGGGTCCAACTCTTCTGTTTACAAGTTTACATTGTTTGAAAATAAATTTCAGCATAAATTTTCTCCCTGTCTTGGCTACTTTGTTTCCTTCTGGAGCTGCCATCAACTACCTAAAAAAGACTCCCAGCTTTATTGCATTTGCCAGGAATATTCAGATAATGCAGCATGTAAATATTAGAGAGTCTTAAGCCCACTTCTCCAAAACCTAGGAAGAAGAGCTTACCTAAGTGGGTATGGGGGGGAAAGAGAAAATTGAAGTCAGGAGAATTGGAACAATTGTTCTGAAAGGTTTCACATTTAAAAAAAGCTAAATTTTTTTAATGCAGCAGGCATGTCAAACAATGCAATTGTATTTCAAAGCACAACACTGATCAGCTGCAGCTCCTATAAAACACAATGCTGCCAAAAGTCATTCTGTATTTACTGTTTCAATTTCCAAAGACTTTCTCCCTCTGCATGGAAGGAACTGTTACTGACATTTGAACAAAGTGTGTTGGTAAAACTTTTTTACATACAACAGGCTGAGTTATTGATGGTCCCAATAAAGTCCTTCTTTGAATACTTCTTTGATGAGATATTACCACCACCATCATTGTGTATAATGAAGCATATCCATTTGGCAGGTTTTCCTCTGGAAATTCAAATTTCTTCATTATTATGCCATTATAACGTTGGCTCTATTATGTCTATTATGCCCATTTCTGGGCCTTGTGGATATAATACTCATTTACTCAACATCAAAATGAATATTTTCTATTTTTACTGTTAGAGAAACCAACAAAGGAAAACAATCAACATGTTTCTAGCTTACTTGGCAATGCAAGACCACTTGCAATATTCAGTATGTTTGATAACATTTACAAGAAAAAAAAAGTCACCCTTATTTCCTAAACCTATTAAGGCAATATTTTCTATCTGGTAATTAAATATTCCTCATTTTTCTCACTGTAGAAGTGGTAAAGTCCAGTTTCACTAAGAAATGACTGATGTCTGCAGTCTGCCCATAAAGTTGTTATCACTCCCCATGAAATAATATTTTTCTTATGCTTTCAATGTAGTACATCTCCAGGAACAAGACACCTCTTACCAAGCTAGTGCAAACCATTCAATAAAATTTAGTTTGTGCCAGAAGGCAAACTGTTAACAGCTGTTAAATACAGGCTCTGCTGAAGATTGTATTACCTGTTGGGCAGTTGATTAAAGCCACAAGTGATCTCATCTAGAAAGGGAAGTGTCTACATGCAAATAACACAAGTGTTAGCACAAGAAACTGCAGAATAATTATTTCATCATTTATGTCATATGTTATATATGTGTGTGCATGTACCTATCAATATGTATATTAACAGTAATAAAGATTTACATTTTGCTAATACAAGCTCTGGCTCAACACCAGGGAACGCTACTGACAGCAGAATTAGGCACAGTAAGAGTCCAAACTGGCAATGGTGAGAGCTCAGATGTAGGAAGGCAGTTTCTGCATATGCTTCCTCCAACATGTAAATCAAGAATGAAGGTGCAATCCCACCGCCTGGAGGTGATCCTAGAAGTCACCACACCCCAAATTACATTTCTCCACACACAGCACTGCTCAAGCCTGCTACAGAAATCCTTTGAACAGAGATGGGGGTAAGGGAGGATATGCTAAGTCTGATATGAAATGGGAAAAAAAAAAAAGCATCTGGCCACTCTTTTTCTGAGTTGTGCTGACCCAATAAAATTAGGTTTGACATTTGAGGTATTTTGTTCCATTGATACCTTTCAAGAGTGGATTTTCCAAGAAAAGGCTTCATAACTTAATTTACTTAATCAGAACCTGCCTCCCAGAAAGGACTAATTTGTACTATTTAGTCTACTTTGGCAAGCCATTAAGTATTTTATAATTGATGTATTCTGTTCCTAACAAGTGTCTAAAGGGCTCTCAGTCTGCCAGAGGAATGTACACACACAAAGGCACAGTTGCTCCTCCACTAGAATTTAATGGTTCAAAAAACTGAACTGTAACACAGCCTGAAAAAAACAAAACAGTTTCCAGTGATAGATTACCCATATCATGAGCTTCCAGTCAGAAATCTACCCCACCTGATTTTGCAGTTGTAGCATTAAGTATCTTGTCCAGCCATCACTAAAACAAGATGAAACAAAAATGCAAAGTGTAGAAGCCATTTCCAGCAGATAAACTCCTTGCTAGGTCTCTCCTGCCTGCTGCTAAGTCAGTCTTCTATCTAGAGGAAAGACCTTTGTGATTTTTTTCCTGCTTTAGTATTATGCTGGAAACAATGGCCTTTTTGTTCCATGGCAAGAATACAGGAGCCGAAGCTCCGTGCACAATTGTGTGATCATCGCGCAGCCCTGCGTCCCAACCTTTCCGAAACACGGCAGGCACAAAGCTATCCAGCTGAGTAATGAGAAGATCCAAGGGAAACAATGAACAAAATTGTCACTTCCAACAATGCAGAAGGCCACTTCAGTATTCCCACAACCTCTTGCCAATTTTTCTTTCCTTGTGCGATTTCCTACATCAAATAACTACTGTCAGTTTTAACTGCTTAAGTGATTAATTACTCTGACCATAAATATTCTTAAGAGAAATGAGAACAGTGACCTAGACCTGGAACATTTATTTGCCATAATAATCATAACTTTATGTCCCTGAACATGAAGAAGGGTCTGGGACACTGAGCAGTTTATTCCCTAGGCTCCAAAACCCAGATGCTACCCTGCTTGGCATCTCTGAGGTAGGTCCAACATACAGAGCCCAGCTTTGATCATGTAGTCCCTGTGGAAGACACCTGTGTAACAAAACTATGCTACGAGCCAGGGCAGAAGCATCAACTCCAGAAATGGAGACACTTTTCTGGAAGTGTTTTTGCCTGGTTACAATACAACTAGAGCCTTCTGGGTGCACAGCAGTAGTGGCTGTGCAGATTTTCAACTGGTTTGCAGCTGTGCCTCTTGTCTGCAGCATCAGAGGATTGCTGTTCGCTGTCTCACCCCGCCATACTAGCAGATATAATGGTCATGTGCTAGGCTTGTGTTTTCAGTGGGTCAGGCACCCAAGGAAGCAGGAAATTTTCATTGTGTTCATTCATAAGAGCAAATTGTTCCACTTGGAAAACAGAAAAGGGAGAACCAGATGATGTCTACCCTTAGACAACTTTTCACTATCTCCTCAATTCTGCAACTAATTGAGCAAATGTAAGAGCAGGGCTGCAAAGTGCTGCAAGGAGCTCTACTCCTTCACTTTGCAAAAGTAACCTACACACCACAATTAGTGGTAAAACTCTTCACCAGAATTACAACTCTTGGCCAAAAAGTGCATCAGTTACTCAGAGATAATTCCATTATTTAGTCATGGTCTGTCTTGCACATGGTTACCAATCATGCTAAACTCTGCATATTCCATTCAGCAAAGCCATACAGACTAAATGGCCAATGAGAAACCCAAATATACTATGAAAAGAAGTGTCTTGCTTCAACTCACGCTGTTCTAACTTGACGGCTCAGGTCCTTGGGATCCAAAGTAGTCTCTGATTTACATGTTGGGAAAGAGAACATTCATCCTAAACTGAGTACAGCTCTCACCCAACCTCAGTCTCACTGTCCTTTGAACTCCACACTGTATTCATTGTATCTGGGGGCTGAGGGTGTTGGGTGTCTCTTCTCTCATTCTTGGGGAAAAAATACCAAAAAAAACCCAAAAAACCAAACAACCAAAAAAAATATTTTTTGGGGGGTAAAAAAACCCCATTCCATACTCAGGAGGAGTTCCTTAATTTTCTTCAGATTATAATAAAATGATAGAAGGTGTTCTGCTATGCATTTACTCAACTAAAAATAGACTTTGACCCACTGGCAAAAGTAACAAACAACAAACAGAAAAAACCACCAAAAATTGTTAAAAAAATTAATATAATGTATTCCAAGTTATTCTAGAATACTACCTAATCTATTTTAATGTGTTAGAATAATAGATATTATGATAATATAATGATATAACAGGAGGATAAGGAAATTGTAAAATACTTTGGTTTAAAATTTAACATCCAGTTATTCTCCAGAGCCCCATCCAACCTAACCTTTAATGTTTCCAGGGATGGAGCATCCTCCACCTCTTTGGGCAACCTATTACAGTATTTCACCACCCTCACAGTAAACAACTTCCTTCTAACTAGTCAAAATCTTTAGTTTAAAACCATTACCACTTGTCCTAACACAACAGGCCCTTCTAAAAAGTCTGTTCCCATCAGAGAGAAGAAGTTGTACACATGGATGTAGAGATGTACGTGACAGGAAGCAGCAGGCAGCCACATGAACTGAATCCTGAGTCTAAGGATGTCAGTTTTCAGAGCCCTTCACCCACCACACAGGTATCAGACATCTTTACTTTATGTCAGTATTTTAACGAAGTCTAAACACAACATACAACTGTTGAAGTTGACAGTGGACACTGCAGTGTCCTTTGTACAAGAACTGTTAAGTCAGTTTAACTGCTGCCTGCTGAAGAAAAAAATTAGATTCCTTATAGCCTCCTGTGTAAGTCAAATGTCCACCTGTCCAAAAAAGCTAGAAAGGCTTCCCAATTTCACCAAAATGTCATGTTGCACACTCACATGCAAGGATGACAGAAAGATTTACTAAAACCCAAAATCTGTAGGGTTAGAGAAGGAAGAGATGAAAAAAGTGGAGTATACTAAACATGATCATTCACTTCAGGGTCTTCTCCCACACTGACTGCTCCTAGATTACAAAAAGCAGTCATTTTATTAGGCTGTGACTGCTGGAGATGCACTGCAAAGTATTTTTAGTGCTTGTGATGTTACCTTGTTCTGATAACACGGGCTACGCAGTCATCCTCCAAACAGCATAAAGCAGTTCTGACCACTCATGACATACGTTTAATTGTACTATCAAATTGCAAGGGTTTCTCTCAGGCTCATCAGCCTAAAATTTAGTGGTTTGACTGTTCCGCATTGGATCCCTGAGCACACCAGCTGTAGCACTTACCACTGTAGCCTAATAGACAGAGCAATAGAAGGGACTTGGCAGGCAAAAACAAAAATGTGATTTTATGGGCTAGCATATACCCACAAAAACAGTGGTGGAACACAAGCCCAATCAATATAGGACCATAGGGACCCCTGTTTATGTAACGTGAAGCCAGAACACATTAAACTCTTAAGTTCTTTGCAGTGTTAGAGGTCTGCAGCATGCTTTGTACAGACTTTGGAACGGTATCTCGTCTACTTTGCCAGCAAAAACATTACAGATGGAACTGTCAGATCTTCTTGTTTAGTGGTGCCTGCTTTTCTAACACGTGACTTTTTAAAATAACAACTGTCACTCATCAGATAAGCTCAATGTGTTTTCCAGCACCTGCAAAAAATGCTTCGAGGACAAAGAATAGATTTCAACAACTGACCAACTACAAAGTACCCTTCAGAAAGCCATTCTAGGCTGTTTTAGACTTCATGCTTTTCACTGCTGTAATTCTGGTTTATTGTTGATTTGTAGGATCTGCCACTGCAAGGTTCTGTTGTAGATCTGACCATTACTTACACATATTATGCTATTTCTTCATTTTTTCACAGTTAAGCAAACAGTAGGCATGTAGGTAAGATCATCCTCAAGATAAATTTGGTGTGCAGATGGTGTAAAAATGGCTACAGCAGGCCTAAGACTCCTGTCCTACAAGTCTCATTCATAATTTATTTTTTCATACCAATCAGGATTCAGAGAAGGCCTAAGGGTGCTTTCAGTCATGTCAGCGGGAATAGAGGAAAGCCAGCACAAGGTGTATTTGAAAGGCAGCCTTGGAAGCAGGACAACATGAATTTTCACTTGTATCAAATCCCAAAACCAGATGCTGAAAATGAGTTCAGAGTTCAAATTCAAGAGTCTGGCTCCTGCCACTTTTCTCACTTGTCCTTAGGAGTGACGACTAAAAAAATCATTACTAATGGGTATTGCATAAAGCAGTCTTTTTGTTTAAATACAATGTTATTACCAAAAAAAACCCAAAAAAGCAACAAAATCCAAACCCCAAACAAACTAATTTCATAAAAAAGAACACTTTATTATTTCATAATGAAGAAACCATAAAAGAATGCTGCAGCCATACAAGCAGGGAAAGAGTTAATAAATACAGTACAACCAAGCTTTTGGAGGCCTCCCAAAATTGCCTGGGAAGTTGCAGAAAATCATTTCTACCAAATAAAATCAGCTAACAATTAATTTTAGACCATAAACTTTCCATTACAAAAACATCAGTAACAAACACTATAAAAAATCCCTCTCAAGAAAACTCAGCAGAGCTGTAGTTAATCAGAATACCAGGAAGGAAAAAAGCAAACTTGGAAGGCTGACACTGGCACAACCCTTGCTGATAAAAAGGAAGAAACAGGAAGCAGACAGCTCATGTGATATGGCTTAAGCCATACATATGCAAAGACTTAAAGATCTACAAGCAGAAAAGTTAGTATGAAGAAGATACATCACACAAGCAAAACAGTAGCATTTATAGAAAGGTTTGGTCATGACAAGTATTTAGGGGTTTTTGTGATTTAGATGGTTGTTTCTGTGGAATGCATGTTTTTTGCAAATTTTGGCTGGTTGAACTACAAGAAATTATTTCACAGTTCCTGCTTCACTACAGGTGCAGAATCAAGATGGGAAACTATATTTTTCTTGTAAACGTAGAAGCATTTAAAGAGTGCCATTAAAAAAGCTAAGAATTACAAGGTAATTCCTTTAAAAAGCTTTTCTGATGCCAAGCTACATTGACTGTCCATACTAAATTTAGGGAGGGATATTAAAAGATATTACTTGCTCAGGCATTTCAGTCTCACCATGTTCAGTCTAGACTTTGATGCATTAGGAAAAAAATCACCATGTGCCAAAAACCCCAATGGCATTTGCTATAGCCATTATTAGAAGCAACTAAAACAAATTTAATACCATCCACTTCTCTTGAAACAGGTAGCATTTAGCAATATAGACCTGAAGTTTGCTCAACAAATGTAGTTTTAATACCTCTATTCTAACTCTAGTATTGAAAGAAAACTGTATCAACATGTTTCTGTAACAGAGATAATGATTTAATAGGAAGCAACTGCTGACAGGGTTCGTTAGATGCTTACATCTAATTAACCACACACACCAGTCAACACTTTGCTCAAGCGCTCGGTATTAATCTGAGTTGCTGGCTAATAAGGTCCTATATGCATATATATCCACATTTATATAAACATGTGGTGTTAAATACGATACTGTCAGTCTCCTTTAAGAGAAGAGTTTAAGTTTGTCAGTTCACTCCATGTTTCTTGCAGATGTCTTTGAATAAGTGGTTTCTCCCATATTTTTGGGAGGAGTGTTTTTCCTGGGGGTGGTTGTTTGTTTTGTTTTTTAAGACTGTTCATTCCATCAAGATAATGTTGAGGAACTCTGTTCTGTGGAAAATATGTATGACAACCTAAACAGAGATTGATCTCCCATCTTTTCTACAGCAAAAAGGCAGCAAAAACTTAATCACAAACCACCTATTACTCAGCCTGAATGATGGTTTTCTATTTTAATCTTTAACTAGCAACACAAAGTGTTTGCTTTCTTGCAGTACTGCATTGCATGAGCTCCTAGAACATTCTTGCTTCCCCTCAGGTTAAATGTAACATGTACCTGATTGGTAAAAGACAGTCAGAGGAGATTCCTATAAGATTTCCATTTCAGGTAACTGAATTTCAAATGTTAAACTATGTTGCCTTTACTTTTTGTAATGAAAGTGGTTGGAAAGTTTCAGTAACCCACGAAGCATTTCCCGAATGCCCAAAACACTGAAGCTTTATCAATTATGAGATCTGTCAGATCTAAAATATTCATGAACACTGCAGTTTGACAGTGTGGTAAAGTGAGCGATTACATGTCCAAGAAGGCACTGCAACAGTTGCTCTGCCAAGTCCTAAGGTCCTAAAAGCATTACTCATAATGCCATGGGAAGGCAATGCTTTTAGTCAACTTAGTGCCCATTTTGCTGTAAGGCGGCAAACATGGGACAAAGTCACAGAAGAGGAAGGAAGGACAGCACAGACCTATTCCTTTAGCTGCACAAAAGGCAGCAGAGGCAGTGAAAATGGAAAAACACCTGAAGCCATGGCTGCCTCCAGAGGAGGCTGGAAATCTGTCAGCCAAAAGTCTGTGTCTGTCCTGGTTATCTTGCTGAAGATCAGAGTAGGAATTACCCATGAATATTGGCTGGCTTCTGCAATTGCCTCCCTTAAAGAACACCAGATTTCTAACATGTTCCTGTGCCAAAGCTTCTCTGATAAAAGTTGGGGTTTGAGGGTGGGCTTTATGTGTGGGTTTTTTGCTTCTTTGGATTGGGTTTCTTCAGGGAGAGAGGGACTTTTTTGTTTTCAGCTCATTTAGTAGGTTTGGTGAGAGCTTTTTTGTTGCTGTGAGTCTTGGAAGACAGAGCCATAGTCAGGAAGAAAAGTAAGAAGGTCTTAGGGTCAGTCTAGGTAATAGTTCATAACAAAAATACTGAGAAAGCCCCAGCATTGTGTGAGAAAACAGAAATTAAAGTGGTGTTTGCAAGCTGTCATCACAGCACACGTTTCTGTGGGTATGAACAAAGCCTAACATCCTATGACAGATTTAAATTTTCATCCTCTTTTCTATGTGAAAGGCAGTAGCAAAGTTGTCTTTTAAGTACAGAGATCATTCTTGAAGTACGGGTATGTTTTCATATATGCAAATAATAGATTTTTCACCTATGGAAAAAGACACATGTAGTACTCAATTTTTGCTTCATTAGTTTTTCTTTCTTTTCTCCTGTTCTCATAGGAATCAGTTCCTGACTGCCTGCACAGGGTCAAAAGAAGACAGGCAGGTACGTTGATCGACTTCCAGAAAACTAACTCAGTGAAATGTTTGGTTTTGGTTTATTTTTTTTTTTCCCTTTATAAATGGTTTGAGAATCACTGAATCAGATACCTGGGTTACCCTGTTCTGTGTCAAAGGAAGGACAGAAAACTGCCTTTTCAACATGTGTGTTTACATGAGACATTGGCAAAGCAGAGATGCTCTAATTCCTCTCCCCTCCCTTTTTGGTCTCAATGTCTTGGCCACTGCCTGATAAAAAACATATGAAAGAAGCAATGCAACAACAAAAAATTTTCACATTCCAAGCATTAACATCACATATGCTGAGCACCAGACTCAATTATAGTTTTAAAATTCGTTACAGATGTAGCTTAAACCAAATGGGTGCAAGATGTACAGTCAGATATGAATTTACAGACAAGTGTTAGGAAATAGCTGGCAGAGGATAGGCAATGTTGCTTGCGTTTTGCCAGCCCAATCTTCTCCCCTTTCCCTCCACCCCTCTCTCCCCTTAGGAGTTTTGGCAGCTGTGTCTCAATCTCTTCAAATTACTCTTCTAATTGGATGTTTCTATGGAAACAGACTACAAGACACAGTACCTCATCATTAAAGAACTATAAAAACAAGAGGTGTACCATGAAAAAACAAAAAGGATGAAGAAGAATAATATAACGGAAAAAGTTCTTACCAACAATGAGGAACTGTACAGCCTTTAAACAATTTAACAGCACAAGGCAAACCAGGACCACACTGATGCTGCCAAGTAACCACATAACCAGCCATGACTCTGCAAGGATGGCTTTTGACTGAAACAGCAAGCATTGTGCAGTTTTTCACATAAAATCTCTCCAGGCCTCAAGTGCCTGTGCCAGTGGCCTGATATAGTCTGTGTCTAATCATATTTCTCTATAACACAAGATAAAATTCTCTTGCAACTTCATCCTCTGCAACCATGTACTTTGACAGCCAGTGCATTTAGCGTGATCTCAGAAGGGAGATTTCCTGATACAGTAGGGCATTCCAAGGGGAAGAGCAGAAAACGTACTAGACTGTGACCTAGACTGTGCACCATTCCTTAGTAAGGTTGCATAGATTAGCTCTTTGATTGGTATGTTTTGTATACACATGTGGGTTTTGCAAATAGTTGGGAAAGCTTTCCAAATTCAGCTCCAAGCCAAAACTGGCTGAGTACGCTCTGGTGACGACCACCAAGAAGCTGCAGCACCACACCACGAAAACAGGAGGTGCTGATACCCAGAAGGGGAGTACAAGATGGAGCAGGTGTGCTTCACCCAGTGCCTGCCTCCTGCGGGGGCATTGTTCAATCTCTTAGTTGAGTTGACCCTGGCTGTGTGCCAGGTGCTCACCAAAGCTACTCTATCACCTGTCCTTAACTGGGCAAGGGAGAGAAAATCTAATGAAAGGCTCAAATATTGAGATAAGGGCAGGGAGAGCTCACTCAACTACTGTCATGGGCAAAATAGACTTGACTTGGAGAAATTAGCTTAACTAATTACCAATCAGAGTAGGATAATGCAAAGTAAAACCAAATCTTAAAAAACACCTTCCCCACAAGTCCTCTTTTTACTGGGCTCAACTTCATTCCTGATTTTTCTACCTCCAGCTCTCCAGCAGCACCGGGGGATGGGGAATGGGGGTTTCAGCCATTTCATCATCCATTGTCTCTGTCACTTCTTTCTCCTCAGGGGGAAGACTCCTCATACTCCTCCTCTGCTTCACTGTGGACTCCCTTCCATAGGAAACATCCTCCACAAACTTTTGGAACACCTTCTCCCTTTCCTTTACTGGTGTCTGCAGGACTGTTTCTCTCACATCTTCTCATTCTTCTCTCCTGGCTGATGTGGTGCAGTAACTTTTTCCCCCTTTGTAAATCTCTTATCCCAGAGGTGCTTCCACTGTCACTGATGTGCTCGGCCTTGGCCAGTGGCGGGGCTGTTTTGAAGCCAGCTGGCACTGGCTCTGTTGGACATGGAGGAAGCTTGTGGCAGCTTCTCAAAGAAGCCACCCCAATAATTCCTGGCTACCAAAACCTGGCCACACAAACCCAATACAGGGAGTAATCACTTCACAGAATTTAGATTTAGCTTAGTTATGTCCTGTCATTGATACTGAAAAAAAATTAAGTCTATTAATTACAGAACCCTACATCTCAGCAATGTCAGGTCACTGGGCCTGATTGCCCACCACTTCAGCCCATAATGAGTGGAGGAAATCAGCAACAGACTTTGCATCACTTCAGATCCTGAATCTATTGCCAATCAATTAAAAGGCACTGCCAACTAGTGAAGGAATTTCACAGCAGCCTCAACTGCAAAAGAAAGTGCATTCAAGGTTTAATTAATTTACAGCATTCCCTTACCTCATAGCGCATAGCAGGAACAAGGACCACATGAGGAAAAAACCAGTTCAGAAGCATTATGCAAAATTAAAAATTAAAGAGGAGTCGAAAGGGAGAAGGGGACTTAATGCTTCTTAATTCAAGAAGTCTGTTTTGCTGAATTTTTTAGGGTGAGGTCTCATCCAAAAACAGGCCTAGAGTGTTTTCAAGCCCTGGTCACAAACCTTGGTAATAGCTTGTATTTGTTTGTTTTCTAAATCAGTCTGCAAATACTCTTCTCTGCTTTTAGTGATACTGAACTAACACTTGGTAAAAATTTCTCCATAACTGTAAAATGCAGTTCTCATTAATGCACATATATCTCTTATAACTAAGTTTATTAACTTCTTCCCTCCAAGTTGTTGACTAACTTTTTCAAAAGTACTGCTAGAAATTCAGGGTATCACCAGCAGCTGCTACTCATCTGTGTGAGGCAACAGAACCCTGTAACTGCACTGGAGTAACAAAGCAGAATTTGTCAATGTATTTTGGGAGGATTAATTAAGTATTACTCTTGTATTCCATGCAAGTTAGTAATTTATGTTTGTTCTTAAAAAGGAACATATTCATTTCCATCAATCAACCAAATAAATATAGAACGTATTAAATCCTTGGCATTAACAAGTGGTGCTTAGAACTAATCAGAGATTTTTAACCTCGAGGTATAAATCTGAAATCCAGTGATAGTTTTATGCTATGGTAGCAGCAAGGAGTGAAACAAACGTACTTTTGTTTAATGTTGGTTTTTGGTTGAAAATCTTGTTAGAAAGCTACATTGAAGACTGCTTTACTTATCAGTCTACTGGTTTTTAAACAATATAGTAGTTAACCTAATCTGATCTCTCTGTTGCCAGGGCCTAGGAACTGAAACAGAGGTCAGGGCAGACAACAATAGGTCATGAAGGAAATAAAACATTAAATAAGGTGGCCAGCTGCCAACTGTGCCTTGGCATGAGGAGCTTATTCTTCAGTCCCATGCTACTCCACCTTTCCCAAATAATTCCCTTAAAGAGGACAGTGAAATTTGACATGTGATCAGAGTTGATAAGCCACCCCATAATTACAGTGCAGTCCGGACAGTTTTCCTCTAAGTTGTAACTTACACCTCCTTCCACTCCCACAAAGTTTCTCTACTACATTCAAAAATATAGCAACAGGGGTATTTGGTAGTTTTTCTGGGAACCCCCTGCTTAGATGAACACCAGTTTGTCTCCCTGAAGGGACACTTATCCATGTCGGCCTGAGATACAAAATACTGTCACAATTGCCCTGGCAGCAGAAAGCAGCATCCTCTAGATGCATCTGGCAAGCAGAAAACCCATGCGAGAGGTGTGTGACCCTAGGAACACAGGAAAGAACAAAAAATAATTCATTTTTTTAATCTCCTTTTGGAGCACATATGGGCATAAGTCCATGCATAAACACAGGTATTTATAAGAACACTAATCTGCTACCTCAGCCCTTCAGCCACTTTAGATTTGGGAGAGGCTTACTTAGATGATGATTACTTTTGATGAAGAAATGCAGAGAGTGGTTTGGGGAACAAAAATAACCTAAGTGATCTTTTACAGAGGCCTGCATACTCCCCAGTCATGTTAGGAAAAAGATTCACCAAATTTCAAGACAGAGAGAACTTTCAAAATTAGGAAAGGCTTCTTTTATTGCCCAACTAAATACATTATGTGCGATCAGACAAATTCATCTTTTATGACAGTGCCACAAGGAGCCCTTATTTTCATCAGTTTCTTGATCACTTGTCGTAATTTCCCGGGTGTACTGAGAACTCAAGTTCATAACATCTGGAGATCTTGTCTTCATACTGCAATCTATTTGGTAAGAAAAAAGCTGAAAACAAAACCCCAAATAAGACACTGAATTATTCATTTTTAAAGTAATTATAGTATTCCTTTAAGTGTGATAATATTCTCCCTCCATGCTCAGGAAAATCAGTGGCAAAAAAAAAAGTTTGTATCAAGGAAAAATGTTCTGGTTCTCATTAACAGGAGGAAAACCACCTGGAATTTCAATAGAATTAAGAAAAATATCCATTTCCTTTAAACAGATATGAAAAAAACATGTTACTTGAGAAGAGGAGACTGATGCAGACTGATTCCTTACTCAAAATGACTTTTAACAGCCTGTAAGCTTGCTGCTGAGCAGGGCAACATGATTCTATGAAGCTTTGTGCAGTCTCACAAAGATGAGAGAAACAACAGGAGCTCGCAATGCTCAGAGCACACATAAAGTGAAGCCTTCCAGGACTCCCACTCAGGCAGAGGGCCAAAGTCATACCTAGATACAACATGAGTAGGCTACTGATTTACTGCAAAGTCAACTGGGTTCACTGTCTAGAAAAACGAATGTTTGCATGCACGTTCCAGAAAATATGAGCTATTTCCAATGTAGAAAACAGTTCCCATATTACCCAAGTCTCATTTACACACAATAGAGGTAATTTTTGCTGCCCCCACGCTGGACAGATGCAGTATATCATTGCCATTTTCCATCTCAACCCTAGACAGAAAGCAGAAATGCTTCTGGTGCACACTCTGTTACAATTATTTTAAAAGGAGAGAAAAGAAAATTACCTACATAATAAATTAATGCTGCATGTTATTCAGCAGCACAGTGGAACAAAGGAGAGGAAACTGAAGAGTCATGTTCCTTCCACCACTGCTCCAAAATGCTACCTGTCATAACACTCCCTCCATGTGCACCTCCTGCCCAAAACAATATGCAAAGTAGGACAGTTTTCAATTCCGTAATTTTGAAGGAGATCTATAGCTACATACAAATTGACCCCTGCTTGCATCATTTGAAGTTATGTACTTTACCTTTTCTTGTGACATCTCTGTGCATCTTCTCACTTCCTTGGAAAAAAAAAATGAATGGAGAGACAAGCAACAGAAAGGAGAAAGTTCCATTGGTCCAGGTTACTGCTCATTAGGCCAACAATAGGCAGCTCCTTGGACAAGGCCAGATCTGGAATAGGATTTGAGACTTCTTGGTACATCTTCACAATATTCCCAAACAAGTCATTATTTCTGGTCTATTGTTTAAGACACAGGTAATATTCCTAGACATCTTTCACCAGGTGAAATGTTTTTAGCAAATATTTAATAAACAAGTTACCAGAAAAATTAAATGAATACATGCAAATTTTAAACACTGAACTTTACGGTTTACTGAAGGTTGTTTGATTCATCAGGTCTACCAAATCATCAGGGCTGCTTTTAAACTGCCATGAAGTTTGACAGCCCCTGCCTTGCTAAGTGCCAGAAGTCATTTGCTTACAACTCTTGTGCACTGAGATGTATTATATTTATACAAGAGAATTGAAGAGCACTGGATGTGCTACACAGTATGTTAATTTGTTTCTAAAATGCATCCCTGACATACTGTGTGCATTTCAAGCCCATATAATTATCATTCAGAGCAGTGTCATAATCCAGCCTGGCAAAGATCAGGAGAATTCAGGCTTTCTAGTAAGCTGTGGCTATTGCTGAGGCAATGCAAATGAAGAGAACTTAATACCATGTGTTACCAACTCAGATTTCAGGTGAGATATGTACCATTGCATTTCTCTTACAACAACTGATGTAATTAATCAATAACAAACTTTTAAGTAAGCTTTTTTTACCACATGAAATTGCAGCTGAGGTGGTATTAACAAAAACAAAACAAAACAGAAAAACTCACTGCAATTGTTCCATGGGTTTATACTGCCTAGAAGTATTGTGGACACATCAAACCAGACAGAGAGCACCTTCCATGGAACTGTTTTTCCATCACTACGAATGCAGGCACATCCCCATTGAGATATGGCAACCTGCACTCCTCAAACCACACACCTGAGCAATCCTGGATACATGCAAGAAAAATCTAGCCACAATTCTACTCAGAATTTAGTATTTCCCTCTGCATAAAAGAAACCTTTGCTCTCCTAAACTGTATAGGAATTGTTTTTCACATATTGATAATCTCAAAAGCAGAATGGTAAAAAACCAAGGTATTGGTGAAGAATTAAACAAAACCCATTACCGTGTGCCTACACCTGCAGGATTTCTATCAATTTCTTTGCTTTTCATTATTTCCTTGCATTGCTGACCTTTGGATTCCTTCCCTTCTGGCCAGCCTATGACAGTTTAAGCCATACACTTATCCCACTGTTCTGTTAAACTAAAAAGACAAATTAGTACTTCACCACAGTGGGAACAAAACAAAAGAGAACAAAACAAAAACACTTGTACATAAGCAGGTTAAGAGGAATCTGCCATTTAAAAATTAACTCCCGGTTTCATATACATTTTCCTTGTTGGTGGCAAAACTCAGCCACAAGAATGGGTGAACAGTTGGGTAGTTATTTTATCATGTAGGCATGACCAGTGGTGCCGGCAATGCTACCAGGTTTACTCAGCATGGCATCTTTGGTGACATCCAATAGTCATTTGCTTTACAAAAAGAAAACAAAGCTTATCGCCAGGGACAACACACCAAAGCCTTAGATAGCTGACAAACAATCACTGAACTCCTCTAGTTTACCCTCAATCGCAACAAAATTGGATTTCCCTACGATTTTTACAGGAGGGATTGTTCCTAGAGGCACAATGGGCGCTGAGGTTGGACAGGGCTTAACCAGCAGCAACTCTAGAGAAAAAGGTTGTGAGAACAGTTGCAGCTGCATTTGTGTCCAAAGCTAAATATCAAGCTGGAAGCTCATATAAATAATTGATGGAAATAGGTGGAGGGATTTCCTATTAGAGAATTTCACAGAGAACAAGAGTAGCTTATTTGCTTGAAACAATTGCATTTTTAAAGCTTGCAATTAGTGTGCGTTTTTGTGTGTGTGTGTGCGTGTGTGCGGAACAGTGTCATTTCAACCCTCTAAGCAACTTGGAATGACTCAGCCTGGTACCATATGCAACAAGTTGTTGCCTAACATCTGAAAGGACTGTGTGCTTTCCAAGAGAAAGAAAAATGGCTGGGCAGGGTGGGGATGAACAGATTCCTTCATTTCCCCAGAAGGCACTAAAGAAAAAACTCAAGCACATGGTGCCCTATCAGATCCAATTTCATATTTTCCTAGTAAGGAAGGTGTCCATTCATCTGACGTAACAGCAAATATAAACCAGCACCTGCTACACTTTAAGTGATTCCTCTAAGCCTTGCATAGGCAGAAGTATCTTTTATTCACTCCTTATAAACACTTATTTCTGCAGTGTCACTGAAAACCTGATAAAATTTTGGAAGCCAGTTGGCTCTGAGTGATCGCATCATGCAGTTTAATTGCTGAACTTATATTTATGTCATATGCTTCACCTTTACTTACATGGAGCATATAGATTTCTCATCTTAAACCAGCTAGAGAATTTAAGATTAAAGCTCTCAAGGGTTAATACTAAGATCCATACTGTTCAATGTCTTCACTAAGGACTTGGATGATGGGAGTGAGTCTGACTAATGGCAGTGCTGGTCAAGGCCCAACTCAAGCCAAGTTTGGAAGAACTGAACATCTGTACTTGGTATGCAAATATGACTATAATTCAGTTACCTTTCTCCATAAATACTGGGCAACCTAGGGCCTGCTGAGCTTGAAACTGATGCCCAGTCTATGGTAAGACAGCTGTAAACCCCAGTGAATCTGCACCTGCTCACAAAGTTTTCCGGCAGTACAGGTCCCTAGAAAAGTGATACTCCATCTACACTAGAGCCAACAAGCTCCTACAGCCACCTGAGGAAAAGTGACATGGGATGAGTCAGCCTGGAAGGAGAGCACTCAGTTTGAAAAGGCACAAACAATGACACAGTAAGAGAACTACTTAAAGACAGTTAATGGAGCAGGAGGGCTGGCTCCGTTTCAGAAGTGCTTAAACTCAGGAAGTTATCCCACATGAGGAATGCACTGGAGGGAAGGAAGTCTAAGAAAGGCTTGAAAGATGACATCTAGGCATCTGCTTGGAATACAGAAAGGTGCTGTTAAGAAAACATCAAAGGAGAAAACACTGGTCTAGAAGCACAGGAATAAGAGAGAAACTGTCCAAAATCAAATTTAACTAGACACTGAAAGGTTAAAACACCTAGTAAAAAGTTCTTCAGCTATATTAAGAAAAAAAAGGAAAATATAATATCACAGGTAAGTAGTAGAGGTGTTATCCAGAAATAAATGTAGACTGAGATCATTTGGGAGCAGTCTGATAACTAAGATACAACAGTAAGAGAAGAGCTGTTCTAATTACAGAGTGTTGCTGAAGAACAAATAGGCGTTTTGGCCCAGAACAATTTTAGGCTTTGAATGAAAGAAATATTCTGGATCCTTAGAGAAATAAAGCTTTGAAATAATTTCCCACAGAAATGAAGGGGAGGAGACAAAGTGCTTACAAAAGGGCTCAGCAAGTCAGTGAAAAGGATTGCATGAAGCAGTTGCTCCCAGAGCAGAGCAGCTGGTCCCAGCGTCCTGAGACATCCCTTCAATTCTTTTGTTGTCCTTCAGAAAAAGACAGTAAAATCCTTGCCCACCTTTATGACAAGAGTCAATATTACATTCATGCACTTAATAATTTGCAAACCTTTTTTAACCTTTTAAGCGTTTTTCATCACTAAGTGAAAAAAAAAACCAGCTGAAGAAATAAATGTTGGTGCTAAAGAACAAAAGCCTTAAAGGATTGTTCTCCAAAGCCTTTTCTCGTCCAAGTATAGTTAATCCACCTCTAAAAATGGACTGAAGTGTATGGGAATAAATCAAGGTTCTAAAATCCCAAATTACTATAAAAGTGAAGAGACACTGAAAGCATTTTCTCTATCCCTAATGACTTCGGCCCCAGTTCTGAGATGTGATCAGGGCAGTTTGTTAATGTGTATCAATGTCAAGTCAGTTTTAGAGAAAAATGGCTGGAAAAGCTCCAGTGCAAGTACTTTCTCAACATGTGCTTCTCTTGAAATGAGTGTCTTTCAGAAGACTGTATAACGGCCAATCATTTGCCCAATTTTAGGAAGAAGTCAGCACAATAGTTGAAGATTTTCAGAAATAAAAGTCACTTTTTTCATTGTGAAATGAATGCTTTCCTTTGCATCAAGTAATAGGAAAACAGTATTAAAAGTGAAAACAGAAATAGAGTTTCAAATCACAGGAAACAACTGAAAATTCTGACAATAAAATGAAAATATTTTCCTGTTTGGAGTAGTCTTACAATGTAAACTATCTTTACAGCAAATATTGATCTCTGTCTCACTCCATTATCTATATTCCCAGACTTAAAATCCCACATTTTTCTAAACTTATACTGTGCCTCATCTCTTTGCAAAAAGTTGATAGAAGTTTGCTTTTATAAAAAAAGCTTACATGTATTAGAATGGGAATATCAGCTGAACAAAGGGAAGACCTCTCCTCTCAGTAAAAGAACAAATTTGACTCTCTCAGTCAGTTAGGCATGGACTTAAATTACTAAACTCAATACAGAATTTAGAAAAAAAGCAGAAATCAAGTAAGTCCTCAGGAATGTATCATTTTTTTATGCTACAAGGCATATGTAGTTATGATGCAAGTTTAAGGGCAGGAAGAGCTGGATTTAGGGATTTGCAGTATATTTGTAAGGGTTTTCTTTTCAGCTGCTGGGGTGTCAGGTAAAAAACAGGAACAACGTAACTGAAGCCTCCATAAATTAAATACTACTCTAAACTGCAATTAAATTGTTCCCTGCTACCAGTTTAATAGTCCCTCCTTGGTTTCATCTTCAGCTTTCTGTGGCTTACATTCCTTGCTGGGATACGTCAATCTGTATAAACCACACAAGAATTGTTAGAACTGTGGTGTCTAGGCAGCTGCATATACCCAGCCAACAGCAGTCAAAAGCATAGAAAAAACAATTGAATTTTCTCCTGCATGTATGTTTTAAAAGAACAACTGACTTTACAAGGCCTGTAGAGGAGTCAAATTAAGTAAATCACTCTGCTGGAAATATTAAGTCCTACTTTGGGCACATGAGCACCATGGTGTGCACTGGCATCAGCCTCGAGTTCTGATCGACTGAGCAGATGGGAAAGAAGCAGGAACACTGCTGTGGGCTTCCAGGACGTTGGCTTTGTGGGGAGGCTTAAGCTCTTGAGGACATACCAGGTGCCACAGCTGAATGGGGATGACACCCCATGATGGCACACAGCTAATGAACAGGCAACTGGGGAGAGGGGCTGTTAAGGAGGAGCTTCTGAGCAGCCGAAATCTATTGTTTCCCGGACCTTGTGCTGCATTTAAAATGCAAGGATACCAGCAGCAGGGTGATTACTACCCCATTTTAAGTGCTGCTGGGACAAAACCATAGGGGACCATTGCGAGAAGTCTTTGGCAGAAGCTGCAGTGAGCCTGGATGCCTCTGTAGAAAAGCAGGCAAGTGGTGGGGTTACACCTAGAAGGGGTGAGCAAAGCCGACAAAGCCAAGCACTGACTTTGAGTAATAGCAACAGAGTGATTGCTGAGGAAATTCTCCATGCTTCCTGCACTGCAGTAGAAATGTGTCTCCCAGACAGTTAACATGTACTTAGCTGTTAGGAAACCACCAGGCAATGCAATGGTTGTTTTGAAAGGTCATCAAAAGATCGTTTCTCGCACCGCACAAAGCATCTTCCATCAGCCTGGGGTCCGGTACTGGAGTGATGCTTTGTGTCAAAACAATTTGCCTGTTCAGTATTCAGCCCTACTGTGCTGTTAATCTGTATTAGCTACGGGAAGCAGGAAAATTCATGGAGTTTTCAGCTCTGTTGATGCACATGAAAATCTTTACATGGCGAAGTACTTCGTATGAGAAACTGCAGTAGAATAATCATCCTGCAATTAACAACTTCTTGAACTGGGCCCATCTAAATCCTACTCAAGCAACTTCTACCATCTGAGACATGACTCATGTTTCAGAGTTCAAATGGGTCCCACCTTTGAATCCATTTCTGGGCACATATAAGAATGAGATTTGGAACAATAAGCAAAGCTTAACCAAGAGGAAATCACGTCTGACCCACCTGACTGCCTTCAGTGATTCAGTGACGTTGACTTTTTAAAGCCTCTTACTGCTATCTTCTTTGATATTTTTGCAACCAAACTACTATATCATGGTCTGGATGTCTGGACAACCAGAGGGGCAGAAAAATGTTGGATGGTTGGTCCATTCCCAAAGAGTAGTGATTACTTGGTTGTACTCTACCCAGGCCAGTAACAAGCACCAGAGAGGTCAGTCCTGGAGATTCATGTGACCATATCTCCCTTACTTCCAAGTTCTGGACTCCCTGATACCAGATTGACATTGAAAAAATTAGATTAAGTCCATCAGGAGGCCCTCAAGGTCATCAGGCTACTGGAGCACTGACCTGTGAGGATAGGCTGAGGGATCTGGGCTTCAGCCTGGACAAGAAACAACTGAGGAAGTGGCAGGAGGAAAGGGCTAACAGCAGTTTCCCAATCCTACAAGAAGGTCGTCAAGAAGAGAGAAGCAGGCTCCTCACAATAGTGAAGATGTGAGGACAAGGAGCAATGAACATAAATTGAAATGGGGAGTCCAGATGCTGTGAAAGGGAAAATCTTTTTTACTCTAAGAAAAGTCAGTGCAAGATGATTCTCACCCACTGGCCTTGAAGGTTTAAAAAACCCAACTGGATAAAGACCTGGAAATCTGACGTGATATAGCAGGCAGTTGGACTTCTCCACCAAAGTTGTCTTCCAACCCAAATTATTCTATAATTTCGGAAAATACTGTTTTCTTTCACAGGAAAACAACACTGTAGGACCTTATATTCAGAGATATGACAGATTTTCTAGTAGACCTTCATTATTATATGTACACAAACTTTTCCAAAGCAGCTCTTCCCAGCATGGACAACGTGTATCAAATCCAATGAAAAAAATACCATCTAAATGTCCCAGAAGGAACTAGGACTAGAACTCAAGAGTGCCTCATGACATTAAATCAGTCATACTATTACCCCATATAAAAAGAGTTATTCCATGTGAACAAAGCATCCCAATCATGCTGTGGGATTGAAAAACATGATGGAGGTCTCTACCACCCACTGGATTCTACCATTTATGCTGCATTATTTAATTTATCCAAAGGCTTCTTACCAGCAGAGGTATTTATGAGAATATCCCTCTTATCTGCTTTTATTAACAAAGTCAGGGCCAGGCAACTGCTACCTCATGCATGCAGCACTAGACTCTACTTCTGCCCCTATTGAATATTGAGGTCCACAAGATATTCCCTGTAACAAATTTCATACTACAAGGGTTAAAGCACCCATTAATGAAGTGTGCTTATAGCACACAAGATTTAAGTACAAAGTCATTAAGGACAAGTCTACACTCTTGAATTTAATGAGGAACACAAAGTGTTGACCAAATGCTTCTGGAAGAAACTAAAACAAGCTGTAGCATTTTTTTCTAGTTATCTTCCTACTATACTGTTATATCCTTCTTTGAGTCCTACAACATTTAGCAACAGACCTATTCTATAGCATTTGTTGGTATACTGTGCAATCTTAAATGTAGGACACCATTTCTTACTGTCACAATGAAAGTGTTGTCTTTTGGGGACAGAACAATATTTTACTTTTACTGGAAATGGGGGAGGGAAGAAGATTCAGACCAAGGACTTCTAAAAGATTCCTAAATCCACCAATTTTCCATTTCCACAATTTGCAATGTTTGAGCAGAGACTACAGTTTGGGAGCTGTCTAGATAAATGACTCACTTCTGGAGTATTCCAGCTGTTACTATCTCCCAGAAAGATGTCTGAACAAAAGAAAATGCTTTAGCAAGTTTATCTGCAGCCAGAAAATCTCACACTAGTAATTCAGTTTTATTGTAAGTGTCAAGATACTGCTAATGTAAATGGACTTTGTCCCTTGGCTCAAAGAATCAATATATCTCAATTTTTGAGAAAACGTCAACTTGCCATACCTAACAATATGAATTAGTAGAAATTCAAACAGCTGACACCGCTCAACATTACAGTGAGCACATTCCCACTGGTAGTTTCTAGAACCCCAACAGCACTTTTGGAATCAGGGTTCTGAAAGCCAGTATCCAGATTTTTATTCTGCAAAGGGACTGTAATTTCACTTCTAAGTGCAGGTCTGAGTGGTACTGCATTTGTATTTAATACTCTATAGCTGAAGGTCTGAAGTAACATTTAGTTATTTTATGAGGTGACAACATGTCTTTATTTCAGAGCTGCCTACTCTATGCACAAAAACATTCAAAAAGCATTACTTCCATCACATGGGAGGGAGAAGGAAGCTTTCAATCATTTGCAGATTCAAGTTACTGCAGATAGTTAAACACCTGATTTATGTGTACAGGCGCTGTTTGCCTCTGCACATTACGGTAGAGGACTTCACATTTTGTTTTTTGTGGCTCCAATTTTGCTTCAAGAAGTCAATTGCAGGTGGAAGTAACCAAATAGCATGTAAGATGCCAAGTAGAGGCCTCTGCAAACTCGGCCCACAGTGTGCATACTTGTTAGTCTTAAGTTTGCTGTTCTCATTTTAATCCCTTGTGCTTCTCGCATCTGCAAATTGTTTAGCAAATTTAAGTCCTTCATTTATCCACTTACAACCCAGTCTGCTTTCCTACAACATTTTATCATCAGATTTGTGGAGCTGCCGTTTTTTCACCTTGAATTTAAATTTAGATAGTAAATGACACTAATCTTTAAGCAATGGCCACCAAGAAGGTGCAGGTATCAGTAACAGCATGCTGCTTGTTTAAAATACTGCTGCCAGAAATGAGAGGGCAAGTTTGAAAGGGAATTAAATACAGCCAGATATTTCAACTCCACCATACCTCAAATCACACTCTTTTATTATTTTATCCCTGCAGGTTACATCAGGATGGGCAAATAATATGTGCTAGTGAGATGTTAATTACCTAAATGATTTATGGTACTTCATGGTTCTTTCCTAACACAAACCACATATCTTGGTACGTTCTGTACCAAATTTTCTGGGACATGCAAGGTATCTTTCTTTTCTTATGATAATTTGACCTACCCATTAGTGGATGGAATTATTAATACATTGAAACACCAGCAATTTGGTAATTTTTCCCTTGTAGAAAGGAGCAAAGGATAACAGGATATTACTATAATATAGACAATGTCATTCTTCTGGAAAAAAATAACAAAAAACTATCTAGTAAAAAGCCACACACACATTAAACAAACAAATGAGAAACCTTTAGAAGCAGCTCCCCACCTTACCTACCAAAACAGAAGAAAAAGAAACAAAAAGAAAAAAATAAATACAAAGAGTCTGACATGCAATGAAAGAAAGAATCATTACTCACTTCAGATTTCAACGAGTTGCACATTTCCAGACAGCTGTTCTGTTTCAAACAAACTGAAAGGTCTGCCTCAGGATATGAAAGCTTTCTGCCAGTATCTTTTTGGCTAGATAAGGGTAACCTGGGATGGAGTACCTATATCTGTATATCCTAATGAACTAGGGTTGTTTCTCCTATTATACTAGGAAAAAAAAGAGAAAAAAACCACCAAATCTACAACCTCCCCCCTACCCCCGCAAGCAAAACCAACTCTGACAACAAAAGAACTCCACACACAAAGAAAGAAAATAATGCCAAGGAAATAAATTCCTCTTTTAAATAAAAAAAATGCTACAGGTAACTTTTTTGTCATCACATAGCATTGTTCTTCAAGAGTCTTGCCTTGCAATGTAAGTTTCTCTTCCCTTGCAGATTTGATTTCCAATTCCTAGATGAATTACAAAAATTAGTCCCATGAAGTTCTGGGTAACTCACTTGGCTGTCACTGGTCTTCCAATCCTTCCAGGACTGCAGCTGTTCCAAGGCAAGTACAAAAACCCAAGCATATTTGCCATTTGATGTGCTATGTAAGCAAATAACATGTCTTTCTCCTGGAAAGAGATGCAAGTCTGACAACTTATTTCATGCTGCTTAATTTATTTCAGACCTGAACAGCTAAATGACTTAATCGGTCTCAGCAGCTGACCACTATGATTTGATGGCCACATATGGCCAAACCCTGAGGGAAAAAGAATGCTGGAGTTAGCATGGCAGCCAGAACTTTTAAATGCACAAACAGGTGAGAATACAAAATCATCTGGTTACCCAAGACAGGCAGCTGCAGACATAGAAAACATGAGACAGCTGCTTCCAGTTGGTAGTGTTGACTGTTAGAAAACTAGTTATCCCTACAAACTTAACGTATTTGCAATAGATATCCCCAGGAAGACATCTGGAAAGGCACAGAGAGATCTTCATTTCCCTTAGAAACAAAATTCCATCATAATTCAGCTTATCTGTAACAGATGCTCATTCCAAAAAAAAAAAAAATTAAAACCAACCAAAAGCAGTCCACCATGGGATTCCCCATCAAAATTCAGCTAAAAGTTTTAATAAAAAAAATTATAATCATGTGTAATTCACAGCATGTTGGAACTAGATATTGGCCACTCAAACAATACAAAAGAACATGAAAAATATGCTGCTCAACGCAGACGCCAGCTGAATACTGCCACCAGACAAGAAACCTGGGAATTTGCATTCAGATTAAAATACTGTGCTTTAAGACTTGAATTCTGCATTTGTTTTGGACAACAGAGAACTCCTCTCTTTCCATGAAAAACACATGCTACTAGTCAAAAAAATATTCATATCTAACAAAAGCAACAGTAGCTGACTAGTGGAAGAGCAGTTTTGGTATCGAAATCAAACTGCTACAAATTTACTGTAAGACTTCTTATTCTATATTTATCCAAACCAGCTCTCCAATACTGAATTATAGATATACCTTTTTTTTCCTAAGGAGCGAAAGAAAATACGAAATTGGCAAAAGATTTTAAAAGATTCACCAACAGGGTTTAAAATAACCAATAATAGCAGAGAGTAAACAAATGGCTTAAATAGGATAACATNAGAGAAAGCAGTTTTGGTATCGAAATCAAACTGCTACAAATTTACTGTAAGACTTCTTATTCTATATTTATCCAAACCAGCTCTCCAATACTGAATTATAGATATACCTTTTTTTTCCTAAGGAGCGAAAGAAAATACGAAATTGGCAAAAGATTTTAAAAGATTCACCAACAGGGTTTAAAATAACCAATAATAGCAGAGAGTAAACAAATGGCTTAAATAGGATAACATGCTGGAGAGATAATTTTTTTGTCAACCATGAAGCGTAATTTGACATGAATGTTATTGCTGGCAATAGGCACCCATAAATAGCATCATCAAGAGCATGCTAGTGTGCCAGAAAAAGTCATTGCCAATTAAACAAATTCAGCCCTTGCTTCTTCCCCTCTTCCCTGACTATATTCAACAGTTCTGCAAGAAGGAGCACAGCCCTAAATTCTAACTAGCTGCAACGTACTTGGAGAGCACCTTCCTGAAAACTCCTCAAGCACAGGGCAAGTAAAAAAGCTGAGTTCTATCTGTCAGCATGGAATTTATTTCAATTTCATCCATCCAGCTCCACAGTTCCATCCCTCATCAGGTACCACAAAATTAATACGGAACTTGAGACTTCATTAACAGATACAGTGCTCTGAAAGAGCAGCATTTACCAGCTGCACAAGGACACCAACCTCACCCGAGCTACATTCAAAATTGCAGACAACAGAACAGAACCAGAATGTCTCAAACAAAAATCAGAGAAACTCCCTTAAAGGCCACGAGGGTCAAAAATATGAATGGGAATCCTTCCTTCCAGTTTGCTTCCCGTATTTCTACAATGCTCTGCCTGGATGTACCAACTAGAGTTAGCTTTTGATGGGTCAAAACAGAGGAAATTTTGTCTAGGATAAATAAAAACAGGGGGACTGGGGGTTGGAACAAACCATATTTCCATATTTGAGAACAGTAGGTGCTTTTTAAACCATGAGTTAATTCTGTACGGAAACAACATAATTAAAGTAGAACTTTCAAAGCAATCTAAAGTCATTAAACAACCAAATTCTGCATTGAAACAAGGCCTCAGGTGAATTACTGTCATCATCTGACCTTTAAAATTAATTGCAAGCTTAACACTTGTAAATATGTTTTTATACCATTTAACAAACAGGGGCAAAAAACTTAAAGCGGTGCTTGGATGCTTGAATTTACAAATATATGTCAAGGACTTAACTTTTGGCACAGATAGTGAATCAAACACTTTGCAACTCGATGTCAAGCCTAACAGCTGACCAATTTAACTGTAAAGGCGCTTTGGACTTCATTCACCTGAACTTATGGCTGAATAGCCAATACTGAAGAGAAATATCTCAGCATAAGGAAACCATTGATCATAACAATATTTGCTAGGTCATAAAAATCTGGTTATACTGCAACAAGCCTGTTCTAAATCAACACTAAATGTTGGGGTTTAATACTGTTTATGCAGCAAACATACTCACTGAGAATTATGATCTACTTTGTTTACGCTCATTTTGAATGCTTTTCTCCTCAGATGATTTATAGTTTTATTTTTCCTTCCAAGGCTCAGTTCCTAGAATTTTTAAACTGCTCTAACTCAGCCACTTCCAGATCATCCATTAGTTGTTCATTAAAGCTGTGGATTTACAATGCCCACTCAGCATTCCTATCACTGACTCATGTTCACATCAGCATGGAAGTTCTCACCAGTAACTATTTCACCCCAAAACTGAGCTCTGCATTACCTGTACAACCCACCTTGCCAGCATTCATGCCAGCACCAACTGGGCATCCAGGTTTTACCCCCTCCCAGGAGCCACTTTAAGACTTTTTTGGAGATTCCAACATTTAGTCATACCTAGTCCTGCAGTCCTCCAGCATCCAGTCTCCTTGAAATCTCACATCAGCTGGACAATACCAGGAATGCAGGTAATACATCTGCCTTCCCTCACATTTCCTCCCACCTTACGCAAAATATCTCCTGCCTTAAGGCAGCTTTGCAAATTCCATTCCTCCTAGAGCGAGGAAGAACTGGGAAACATAAGGCACACTCAGCCTGAGAGAGACTAAATTAGAATATGTTAGTTGCATCCTTGTTAACACTGGAAAACCATCCATTCTTCCCAATATAGAGCCAAGGCATTTACAGAAGGCTCTCAGAAGCCTGAGGATTGCTCTGCAAATCTGTGAGTCTCCATGAACCAGAAAGACTGCTCTCTAGCATCGATTAACAGATAGAATCTGAAATATTACCACCTTTAAATAGCACTGAAAAGGGACTCCATGGTACTGCTGCCTTGACTGGCTGTCACAATGGAGCAGATTGAAAGAGGGTCACTTAAATGTCAGTATGTACATCACAGGTTCCATACGGAGACAAAAAAAAAAAAAAAACAAACCAAAACCCCGATAGAATCACTTCTCTTTTTCCTCCTATCTTTTAATGCTGTTTCCTATGGATTTCTTCACTAATGTGTCCTGAATATCTAACTATTGCTTTAAATTCAGGTGTAAGTTTGCTGCAGTGACACCACTTTTTAGTTTGCTAAAGACATGCTGCAGTTGGAACAGGTGCTTTTAAAGTAACATTTGTAATTTGTGTTGATTTCTATTGCCTGTTTTCTTACATTTAAGTTTGATATCTAGTGTAAGAGAAAATTAAGATGCATGTTATATTAATATAGGAAATACTTAAGCTTGCGCATAGGCTTCATCACTTGAAGATGTGATACATGGATTTGAGCTATAACTATAAAAATCCACTGCTCACCCAATATTTCAAGAAGGATCCCTCTTAAATCTTCCATGCTTGGAATGATCACAAAATGTAAAGTAAGGCCAGGAAATAAAAATATGAAAATGTAGATCAGTGCCATTTTAGCACTCCCAGACATGAGCAAGCTATGGTGTTAACATATCCATTCAATTTGCTTGAATGTATGAATCCCCATACGGTCCTCCCCCAAGCACAATGTGTGGTTAGCCTTTAAATGGAGCAGTCTTTGCTTCTCATACACGTATCACTCATCTGATCATACAGCCTAAATGTCAATTGCACCATTTTTTTCCAAACAATTCCCTTAAGATTCAGGCCATTCACATTACTAACAGGCACACTTATTTTACTCCTCAGTTTCTTGTTGGTATGTTAGCCCTAGTAGCTTCTAAAAAGTTAACCATAACATTACTCTCCAAATTTAAACTATTTCAAGTTCAGTCAATATTCAAATCTCAAAAACAAACAAACCAAAATCAAAAATTAAAAAGCAAACAAAAAAGGAGGTTTTTTCCATTCTTTTACTACCTCAAAGTGACTAAAACAAGTATCCTACATTGTTATGTAATATCCACTTTGTATAAATGCAAATAAGTCCATTAGATAAAAGGCATGTGTGTGTGTGTGTGTGAGTGAAATCTGGCCCATCAGTCACTACATAGCTTACACACACAGAAATATGCCAGCAATGCACTGCTCAGCCACTTCAAAACAAACTGCATCAGCTGCTGAACACAGACTGATACCAGGGAAATTCCTGGGTTAAGAAAGCAAAGCACACAGACTCCTCCTCTTGACTGTAATGCCTCTGAGAATAAATTATATATCATTGTTAAATAAATCCCAGCTCATTACCAAGTCATATAATTCGCCTTCATGAAAAACAACAAAAATGTCATGTAGTAGTAAGAATAAATCTCTGTGCCTAACAGTACTTTTCTTCTGCATTTCTATATTTAACATTCATGGTTTCCCTCTAATACTTATTTCATACACTCATTAAATTCCTACCAAATGCTTAGATACATCTTAATTCCTGCAGAGTGAGCCCCATCACTCTGAGGGTAAAGGTCAAATTTTGCTCTCACATCAAAGTGATGCCTTGGAAGCCCTGAGTTAAACTGAGATAATATGAGCAAAACTGAACCAAATACCTCCATATATTGGTAATCAGCCAGTCTGGCAGCTGTGCTACTGGAGCAAAGCAGGTTATCTGCCAAATCCTGAGCAGGTATGCGTTCTCCACATGAAGAACCGAGGTTCTTGAAGCCAGAGGATTATGTTTAGATAGCTTCTATACTACTTTCACTAAAGTACATTTTCTCAGGCAGACTATATATGGTCAGGGAGCATTATCTGGCAGATGCATATTTAGTAATGTAGGTCTCCACATTAAGACAAAAAGAGTTTTTGTTAGAAGCAGCACTAACCAAAACGAATGAATTTAGGGGCACATTTCATTCCAAGCAGGACTGAACCCTACATGACAGGGTTTAGTGAGGTTAGTGCCTTGCACAACAATTTCTACAAAACACTGAACATTGCTCTGCAAGCAGAGGGTGAGAAAGGAGGTCACAGCTTCTAGGTGATCTTAGAGAAGAAACAATAGGACGAGTCACTGAACTTTTCCTTCTTGTTTCCAGTTAATCCTGCCAAAGCAATCACAATCATTTAAGACTGTTTTCTTCTTTATCCAAAATAAGAGTTTAGCTTATTAATACATGAAATTTTCAACTATTCATTCTGCTCAAAGCACATGAAGATTTCATTTCTTATCAACCTCATACTGCTCTGGTCTCTGCTGTCATATTCAGAAACCCCATCCACTGTGTTGTACACCATAGGAGAACTGCATCACTGATGATAATCCAAACAGCATTTTTTCTACACAAACAAGTTGCTGCACACTTTTAGAAAATACATCCTGCTAACTTCACACCAGGAAGGATAAAGATAGGTTTCAAGCTAAGCCACACAGCAAAAATTTTACATAAGGTATTTCATCTACTGAAACAATATTGTTCATTTAAATAATTTACTAGTTGTACAACTAAGACATTACTTCAAAACTCATGCGTAAAGCCCTGAGGGAGTTGGGAGCTTTCATCCACATGACCTGTTTTGAAATCTGGCATGAGATGAGTGCTGATGAATAAAATTTGTCACAAGGCATTTTTGCCACGTAGTTTTGCATCACCGAAATAATTTTTTCACCCTACACTCATGGACAGTTGTATTAAATCTGATTAATATGACCATTTCCACTACACTATCAGATTCCAGTGAAACATGAGTTTTCAGTGGTTTAAGAACTGGAGCTGTCAACTATAATTTAAAACGGCACCCAAATAATGACAAAACATTACTTCAGTATTTCAAAGATATCTTAAGAGAAGATTTCTTAATAAAATACCCCCTCTTTGCATGAGCAAAGTCCCATTAGAAACCCCCACTAATTAATAATTTATATTCTTAGAAGAATTTTTAAGACGTCTCAGATTTCAAACTCCGAATTGAGCTAAAGCCCCAGAGGCAAACTGCAGGTTTAATTTACTATAATAAAGTCTCATAATTTTCATTAAGCATGTTATCTGGAGAGAGATTTGAGAGAGAACTGATGACTTCCAGACTACAAAGCACTTGACTCCCAAGAATCTACCATTCTGTCAAATCTCTTAGTATCATCTAATAAAAAGGCAAGAGCAGAATATCGTATTGTTCCATGTCAGAGCTGCCCAAAATTTTTACTTCTCCTGGCATGCATCTTTCCTCCTTACTGACTCTATTCTGAATAGGAAGCACAATTCATGCTGACAATGTAATTGCTTAATTATTGCAGCCTCTTACCTTCCAAAACAAACTAATCCAAAAGAAATCAGAGGAGAACAGAAAGCAACTGATGGCATCTCATGAGCCAGAGCACTGAAAACAGTGGGAAAACCCAAATACGATAATGATCAAAAGACATTTTTCTAGTACCAGTGCCACAGAATTCATAAAAAGTCAAAAGGAAACTTTCAGATTAGCATTTGGTAGTTTATGCTCATGTCTTCTGCTTCCCTTCCTCCCCCATCTTATCCAGTGGCAATGTTTGTCTGCTAAAACTTTAGCAACCATAGATGCATACTCTTTAAAACCAATGGTGTGAATGAAAGTTTATTCCTAGGCAACCGGAGTATGGTGATAACAGTCACTACTGCTCTCCTACAAGACTTTGACCACAGCAGGACATATCAGGAGCAACATCTTTAGTTCCGTCCTCAAAGAGAATCTCCAGCCAGCCAACCAACACTGCCCACTGAGGGCCAAATGGGAATACAGTTCTTTTGTACTAGGTGCTTCAGAGAGAACACACTCTATTCACTCCCCATTTTTGGCCAGTAGCAGTCTGGGATAAGTTTGAATTGCTGTTTTAAAGACAGAGCTAAACCCACACAAAATACAGTTGATTTTCCTATTCAATTCATGTTAAACAAGAAAGGTAAGCCCTGAACTCTTTATGCTTTAATGTGTAGGATTACTCTGCACATGTGTCTTGCTTATATCTCCTCTCAGGATGTGGAGAGCATTACTTACAACAGTATTCTTTTCAAGTCCTGCTGTTTGCAGACTCATTCTCATCTAACATTTAATCAAAGTTTCTAAAAAGAAGCAGCATGCTGAGTAATTCTCCATTCTCTTATCACACACATAGGTTTGAGCTTTTCAAAGAGTCAACTCTGCAAACTGAACTAGTCTGAACGTGAAGCTGCATTTCGTTTTTATTGTACAGCCTTCAGGAAAGGCTGAGTAAGTTAACATTATTCTCCAATAAGTACCTGTGCAATTCATTTGAAAGCCATAATCGATGGCTGCCTATTAAATACATTTCTGCCAAAAAATTCATTATTTGACTAGTATAATAAAAAATCTGGTAGGACACGCCATACTAAAACATCTTTCACACAATATGTTAACTCAGTGATACTTCAGCATGACAATTAAATAATTTTTGAAAAACACTGTCCTCTTTCTTTAAAGCAATGCCACTGCCAATACCGCCCAGCAACATGCACATGGCATAATACCTACCTGTTCTGTGTTCTGTTTCAAAGCAGCCCCTACATCAAGACATTTCCATCTTTGCTGCCGGAAACAATTACAAAAAACAATATAACACTGGACCTTCTCACTCCAAACTCCTTCTCCCAAGTGGGACAAAGTATTTCCAGGCTTCAGTGTGAGGGACCAACAGGTAACACTGTTTTTGGAGCAAGGCTGTCAGTGGACGTCTCAGTCTGAAATGGACCCACTTCTGCGGAGAGTGGGAGGATTTGAAGAAATCAGGCAAATGGTATTTGACCTTTGCTCTTAAAGCAAGCAGAAAAAAACCCCAAAGCCTGAAACTCACTGGGTGGCACATGTAGACCCTTTATGCAAAGCTTTGTTTTTCTCCTTCAGTAATGCTTGAACAGTCAGAGAAAGCAACATGCCAGAAAGAAGTTTTATTGTCCAGCTATCCGACACTGCACACTCCCTGGAGGCTTCCTCTCGGATTATCCTGTCGTGCTTAGTTGGGTCACAGCACGTTTCTGTAAAATATTTCACTATACTTGGAAAAAAGCCTTAACAGCAGTCTTAGGGAAAATCACCATGAATAAATGCCAGGCTGCTTTTCCTAAAAAGTGGCAGATACGAAATGAACTTGATTGGCAGTGTTTGAAACACCCCATCACCTGCTAGACTGGCAGTTCTTGAGTCAAACACAGCAAGTACCTCCAAGCACTGTGCAGTTATCCACCCCTGACATAATTATCACTGCTAGATTATGTCAGTGCAACCAATAAAAGAAGTTTATTTGAAGCTTCTGTTTACATAGAACCCCTAAGGTATTCTCGTTTTGAAGAGGTTGTTCAAAAATGGTGTCAACACAGCTTCAGTATTAACATTGAGAGATACATTTTCAAGCAGGGCTTCTCTGACCTGACCTAATAAAATAACTTATCCACAAATGCAAGCAATATTTATAGAATCCCTATGCGATCTTAAAACAAGAGTCATTATTTTTCCATACTTGCAAAAGAGAATTGATATTTATTTTAAATACCTAAATGCATCCTCCCTCTTTTTCTCTGCAGGAACAGCCAGTTATTTGCACAGCTGAAAGCAATAATTTCTAAATGGGAAAATATTTCCAAACAAGAAATTTCTGATTATCACCAAGCTGCTCAATTGTTATGTCGTTTGGATTTTTTTGTTCCCCTCCTCCGCAAACAACCATCTGCAAAGAGGGTGGAATTCAGATGTGTGTAAGAGCACACATTTACAGGCAATAAGCTCTTCAAAGCATGTATGGTTTCTCCAAAAAGCACCATTAATACAGTTCACATTTGGCACCACAAGTGTGCTTAGGACAGGAAAAGTACTTTTCTCCTAGCACTTGGGAGAGGAATGGGAACATCTTTCAGAGTCTTAACTATTGAGTCATAGCAATGATCATATTCTTCATAAAAGACACAAATCAGAGACTAGTTTCTGCAAGAACCATCTTTCTCCTAAATGTTCTTAAAGGCTGAATTCTGCTAACTGAAAAGATTAGTACTGGTTTTACACAGGCTCTTCTCCTCTGCTGGTTCCAAGGCTGTTCTTATAAGCAATCACCAAGCAGTTATCATACAGCCAAAAGCTACCTAGAATAAGCCAAATCTCTTCTCACAATCTTGTGCCTTCACAGATGTAAATATTCTGAGCCCCATTCATATCACAGCAATGGCAATTGATTCCTGCTTTAATCTATCACTGAAAAACTTGAAAACTTGGACAAGATGTATCAGAGGCAAAGGCTTGAAGGATGGAAGGAAATTTGATAGAGCACAGAACGTCATAAAATACAGATCCATTAATATAATAGGAAAATCAGAATACATGCAGCTGTCCAGGAAATAATCAGGAAGTTACATTAATTACAGCCCTTTTCTCTGCTTGACATTTCACAATACTACGTTTTCAGCTGCTAGTAGGACTTATACTAGATTTTCCTAAATTGAACAGAATGATAGCAAAGTGAATTAAGTTAAGAGACTATATAATTTTGAACTGTTGCTTTTCCACAAGATGTCAGAGAAGAACACAATCCCATTTTCACAAAAGATGTTCCAGGCAGAACACAGATGTTTACAGATGCACCCAGCTAGAAAACCAGAATGGGCTGGGCTGTTACCTCTTTCTTTCTAGAAGGAAGATATGAAAATAGTGGAAAGATTCCTCCTCCCTCCCCAAAAAACCATCATGGTAAGTTGGTGAACTAGATCCTTGTGTTTAAGTCCTAGATGACATAATGTCCTCAAAAGTGGCAGAATTGACTCTGACTAAGAAAAAAATGTTGTAGCAGAAAATGCAGCTTACTATTTTTCTGTCAGCTCAATTTAATGAGTAACATTAACACCTACAAGTCATGCCTGGCTGAAGTCTTTCAGTGTTTTTATCCCTTTTTCCTCATTGTCATAAAATGGTTATTACACAAGAGTATGTATAAATTTACGTTAACAGTAGGAAAAGTAATGTCTCTGGACTGATATCTACAACAGATGCCTTATCAGATCAGAAGTCCTTTCCTACAAACACAGCCTTCACAAGGGAAACTGTCCAAAGAGAGTTGACAATAACTCAAGAGCTGCTATTACCGAGAAAGTCTAATTTCTCAGTTTTATCCAAAACAAATCCACCCAGAATGAAATTTCACAAACTGGATTCTTAAGACACCAGCACACATTTCCAGGCCATTAACTAGGCTCATGGCTTCAGTTCTACAGACAAAAGAGGGTGTTTCAAAAGCTTAACCACAACCACTTCTCCTCAATGCCTCTAACTGTTAGTAAGAAAAGCCTGGTGACCCTCCATTCCGAAGTACCCTTATTTCAAATTCATACTCATGACACATGGCCACAAAGAAAAGAAACAAAATCATACTGGATGTGAATTCTCTCTCCAGCTGGCACAAGGACACATCACCACCGGAGAGAGAACATTCCATTTTTCAACATCTACAGACTTTTGGGGTTTCATTGTGGGTAGGAAAGTGTCATGAGTTTATGTGGAGCATGCTTAAGTCGACCAGAAAAATTAAGAAAAGAAACAAAAAAAATCAAGTTATACTGTAGAGCTTGGACAATGGAGACAACAGTTTAACCCAGAGGTACCCCACAGAATCCCATAGAACTGCCACCTCCTAAAGAAACCAAGAAAAACCACGGTTCTGAGGTAATGCTATGCTTGTCCTTTTTCCAAGAAATCTGGCTCTATGTAGCGTCACAAATTCCTGCACAAAGAGAAATGGATGAAGAAGCAGAGGCAAGGAGCAGGAACACCACAGAGGAAAGACACGCTCTGATCAAGCACCAGTCTTGACTTTAAAAGTTAAAAAGTAATTTTTGTCCTAGAATGTTAGATCACAGTTAACTTTCTGTTAAAGGTGGTTGCTTTTCAGGGGTAGAGGGAGCTGGGTGATGGAGAGCAACACAGGGATTAAGCCCCCTCTACTTCACAAATTTTCTCAAAGTCTCACAACACAGGATAATGTAAAACAGCATAAACTTGCAGACTGGGGGCAGAAAAATACATGGGTGAGTTAGGTATGCACAGGAAATGAAATTAATTTCTGTAGGTATAAGATGGAATGCAGACAAGAACAAATAAAATTTGGAGTTTTAAGGATCCAAAAGGGCACAACTGAGTACAGTAAATATAGAGGATTTATGGGAGGGGAAAAACAGAGGTGAGGACATGAAGATAGAAAAAAATAATATTACATTCTATTTCTCAACACCACGCCTAAATACCTGAAAGCAGGGATGTGCTTGCCAGAGAGAACGTTTGGTGGTGATGTGAATAGCAAGGTGAAGGAAATTCAACATGTGGAACCACTCAATAGTTTTTACACAGTTACTGTCTTTAACACCCTCAATGCTCTGTGCAGAGCCCAGCAGAATTAATTTCAGCACATTTACAAGAAGATTACTAGCCAGAGGACACATCCTAAGTAGGTTAGGATAAAAGTTAGACTTCGGGAGAATTACAAGCAGATCTCCTCCACTCCGCCCTATAACAAATTCTCTGTAGGGTTTTGGAGCTCAGCAGGAGCAGCCCCAAATTCCTGAGTCCTGAAGGTGATCATCACTCCTTTTTTTTCCCCTGCACACTAAGCAGGCAAAGAGGTTTGCCAGTGGGTACCTAGCTATATCTTTTGTGGCACAATTATAGCAGTACACTTACACACCAGCAAAGAAACACCCCTCTTCAGACAAGACTGCTGATGCACAATGGCCCACTCTGAGACATAACCATTAAATGAGATGCTCCCACACAAGGGTTGACCCTCATATCAACTGACCAGGTTTGATTAAACTTATGACAGCAATTCCATACTTTACACTGAGCCAAGAGACCGGTACCTATCATAGAACCATCGAATACGCGGAGTTGGAAGGGACCATCAAGATAATTGAATTCAATTCCCAGCCTTGCACAGGACACCCCAAGAATCACACCATGTGCATTGTCCAAATGCTTCTTTAACTCTGTGAACTCTGTCAGGCTTGGTGTTGTGACCATTTCCCTGGGGAGCCTGCTCCACTGCTCAATCACCCTCTGGGTGAAAAAATCTTTTCCTGATATCAAATCTAAGTCTCCCCTAACTCAGTTGCAGGCCATTTCCTTGAGTCCTGTCACTGGTCACTACAGAGAAGAGATCAGTGTCTCCCCCTCCTCTTCCATCCGTGAGGATGCAGATGTTGAAGACTACAGTGAGCTCTCCCCTCAGTCTCCTTTTCTCGAGGCTGAACAGGCCAAATGAGCTCAGTTGCTCCTCATACGGCTTCCCCTCCAGACCCTTCACCATCCTTGTGGCCCTCCTTTGGATGCTCTCTAATAGCCCTCTAATGTCTTTTTTACATTGTGGCACCCAAAACTGCCCCCAGGACTCAAGGTGAGGCCACCCCAGTGCAGAGCAGAGTGGGACAATCCCCTCCCTTGCCTGGCTGGCGATGCTGTGCCTGATGCCCCCCAGGACAGGGTTGGCCCTCCTGGCTGCCAGGGCACTGCTGGCTCATGTTCAACTTACCATTGACCAGGACCCCCAGGTTCCTTTCTGCAGCGCTGCTTTCCAGCGTCTCCTTCTCCTGTCTATACACATAATCAGAGTTTCCCCACCCCAGGTGCAGAATCCCACCCTTTCCCTTATTAAACTTCATACAGTTGGTGATTGCCCAGCTCTCTATAAATAAATTGGTACCATGCTTTTTTCACTTCCTCATGAGCCTATGTAACAAAGTAAGGAACATTTTCTCAAGAAGGGCAAGTCCTCTGGCTGTAAATGAGGCCTCGACCTTACTATTTACTACTTACCCACTACTACCAATGGGACGTCCTTCAGACTAGAAAAGGTGTAGAGGGCCCAGTTGTTTAAAAAGACTACACACATATATGTGTCTACACAGACACCCCACACCCCCCCAACTCTCTCTCTCTCAAACCTAAAACCATCTTCATTTAATTTCTACAGACACTAATGGCATTAGAACATTAATACATGGGAACTTCAAAGTTAGGATACAAGTCAACATTGGAAAAAATTTTAAATGGGAGCAACACCGCTAAATACGTCTGGTCAGGTTTTATTACACTGATTCAATAAAAAAGTACTGCTTCAGTCAATATGTTTGTCTGTTCAAAAAACATATTGCAGCTATTCAAGGTTCCACTGGAGCACAAGACTAAGTCCTAATTCTAGGTGTTTATGCCACATTATTGTGATGTGGAAATTGTATTTTCCAGTGTCCAAATAAAACTGTTACATTTAAGCCTTTATAATAAAAGCTTACAAACACTACTTTTGTCTGACATTAATTCGCATTTGTATTTTGCAGGTTACTTAATATAAGCATAAAATATTGAGATTAATGCTGGCACGCCAGACAGACATTTTTGTGTTTACCAGAACTATCTAATTGTTTTTGTCTACATAAGTAACAAACAAAGTCTAAAGGGAAGTCAGTATTATCTAAAGCACCACTGCAGAAGAGTAATTCTGAACTTGCTGAACTAGCAATCCTGTGTACTCATACTTGTGTTGACAGGGATTAGTCACAATAAATATTTTTAAGACATCAGTTTACAGTTGAAAAAGCAGCCCCAAAATGCTTGCAAAGGTGCAAAGAGTAAGGTAAGTTCACTAACATTAGGGAATATGATAAATCATGCTTTAGGACTTGGGAAGACAAAGTAATCTGAACACTCAGGAGCACCTTCTTTTTTACAAAAGACTGCCCATCTTAACGTTGACCAAGTAATTTCTTCTGCATTGACTATGATTGAGATTGAATCATATGCTTATGAAAAGAAAACTCTGCACCAGTGTTAAGAAAGTGCTGGCATGGCTTACAACCTTAACTAATTATTCATGCTGCAAGAATCAGCTCTGATATTAATAACTGCATTTCCATTTCATGTAGGTGAGGATCAGAAAAACTACTTACAGACACAGATAAAACTAAGAAGATGCAAAATCTTTTTACTTTACAGTGAGAGGTCGTCTTTAGATGCTATATCATGAATAACAGAGGAAAACCAGCTTCTACCATAGCATGACTGTATTTCTCTCAACAGTCAGCCCTGAGGATCAAAACGCAGAAAGCTAACTCACAGCAACAGTAGGTCTGAAGTACAGCTGTCAAGTTTTGAATTGCTTAGCAGTTTTTCATTTGTGAGGTGGAGGGCAGGATTTAAGGCAATTAGAATTAAGGCAAGAAGACTTTAATCATAGTTCAGGAACTGCATTTTCTGTTTTGCACCTCTATGTACTCCCAAATTTGGACAAGGCAACAGTGTTTTTAGCAGCTGCTTCCTTACCCTGAAGTCTGACCTGATGCTACCTAAGGTCTGTAACTTCACAAAAGAAAAAAATTACTGTAAAGTAATTAACACTGGGGAAAAAGTCTTCACATTCCAGCTAGGAAATGAAAGACCAGAGAAAGAACGTAGCAGGTCAAACTCATGGTTGCATACAAGACACCCACAACATAGCAAGAAGTCACTCAGTGTAACACACTGTGACTGTGTGACCATCCTTTTCAAGGTACTTGTGAAGAACTGGAACAGGTTGCCCAGGAAAGTGGTGGAGTTACCATCCCTGGAGGTATTTTAAAGGACTTAAAAGACTAGGGACACAGTTTACTGGTGGCCTTGGTAGTGCTGGGTTAAATGGTTGGACTCAATGATTTTAAAGGTCTTTTTCAAACGAAAAAATTCTATGATTTAAAGGCAAAGTGAATAGTGGAATTTTCCCACCCCAACTTAATGACTGGGGGAGAAAGGGGATGGACTCCAAAACACAACAACAAAGGCACAGTTGTGTATTCCTCTCTCTAATCCAATCTGTTGTTTCAAGTGAATGCATCCTCATTTAAGATTTGCAAACAAAAGGCCCCATACAGCATATGGGACATGCAGTGAGATTTCAGCTAAAATACAGCAACAGTACACATACAGATGCTGGCAGAATTACCCTCATCATAGACAGCCATGGGATCCTAGATCCATTTTGGATGTATGTACTGACCAGTTATGTTTTCTTTTTCAGTTTGCAAGACCCAATTTCCTCACTGGGAAGCTAGCTAATCACATGGAAAAGCCAATAATTAAACTCAGTCTTCAGAGTTAGTACAACTATCCAAATTTTTAATCTTTTTCTGCTTCTGAACTACCAAGAAAAATCACTGACATTAAAAATTGAATTGATTAAATACTCCTTTGACAGTGAATGCACTGTATTCAATCACAATTTTTTTCCTGGTTAAAATCAGCATTGTATTCAGAGCCTGTGCAAAACGGCTTTTTCACATTTAAGAAAAAGTTACTCAACAACCAATTTTGAGTCTTTGGGCTTAATTTTAACTTTTGAAACCTTCAATATTTAACAAGTACATAACATGGGAGGAAAGCTACATTTACATTTCACTAAAGAAAATATATTCGAAATTCAATTCTTCATTCTGCATCTGTATCATAAACCTGATGTAAGCATATTTAGACACCCATAAAACTGTTACAGTGCATTAGTTTTTGCCTGAAGCGGCCACCTAAAAAACAGAGACTAGACAAGAATAAGGGAATAAAGGTGATATTTATTTGAAAGGCCTTCACAGGTACACCCTGGGGAGTCCAGAGGCTATCACCAAAAACAGACCCCAAGATGGACAACCAGTCACGAGTTCTTCACACTTTTACAAGTTTGGTTCATTTGCATATCAGGGTTAATTCTCCAATTAAAGTTTCAGTTAATGATGTAATTTCCCCAAGCTTGCCCCCCCTTTAGAGGCTTTTGGTTTATACTTTTTGCGCCTAGGGCAGTCGGGGTCTCCTAGAAGAGCAAGTCTGGAGAGGCTTTGTTGTGTCTAACTGACATGAGAGAGCAGAAGTCAACAGGCTACAAGCCACTTCAGAGTTAAACACTAAGCAGTACAAGATCTGAAAAATATGAAAGTTAGAACCCAAGGCATCATAGTTCCTTACTGTATCTTGATACTAATGAATAACACAATATCTGCAGTAGAGAAAAAAGAAATAATTTTTTCTGAGAGATTTTAGCAATACTTTCTCACAAAGTGATTTTAGATTAATTACAATATTACAGAATATCAAAACTTTGCCTGTATGGATCCTCTCAGTTACTCTTAAGTTGAGGAGGACTATCACTTAGCAGTTTGAAATTGTTGCCTTTTGATCCGTGAGTGAAAATATATTGAAAAGTAAGTTTTAAACCATTTTGGATTTATTGAGCAAATATCATTCAAGTCAAATTAATAGATGGTGTAATATCATATTCAGGTTCTCTGTATTTTTTGTGTTTGCTGAAAAAAACCCTTACTACTCGAAACATTTAGATGCCGTGGAGAGTGACTTTGATTTGAAAAGAAACAAACATAGTATCTTAAGATACCCACAAGTTTATAGGCAACTGTACATTCTATTAAATTTGTGTCCCACAATCTTTGATGTAATCAGAGATTTAATGTAAAGAAACTAATTGGTATTAATAATTTAATCTTGCTTCTGGCACATTTTCAGGGATGTGTTCACTCTTAAGAGTTGTTTCTAAACTAACTGAAGTGGCAATAATATTATGATAATAAAATTAAACCAAATGAAGGTGGCTTGCATTTGCCTAATTAAGAGTGATTGATAATCTCAACATTCAGTTCAAGCCTAAGTCATACGGTGCTATCCGAATAAGTCTCTCCTTCAGCCTTTGACCAAATCCTTTAAAAAGAAACATTTGGCCTCAGGTTTTAACAGGAACATCTAATTCTTCACAGTCAACTTGGTACTTCACTTTTCAGGAAGAAATTCCCATACCCTCTCTTCCACTTCCCTCCAGCGCAATCTCCACAAGGAATGACACTAGGCACTCAAAAATGCTGCCATTCCCCTTTCCGCTCCCCAAACTCTACTTGGCATGTTTGCTGATAAGTCATTTGCTCACAACCTTCTTGTTAAGAAAACTTAAACTCTGATCTTCCATCACTCCAGGGCTGGAAAGTAGGGAACAGTAAAGTGGGGAAAGGCTTTTTCTATCCACAGCTATGAAGCTTTACCAGACTGACCACTGGAGCTTAAGGCTGACAAATTTACCTTCTTGAGTAAAGCAGTAATTTACAGGTAGGGAAAGACCATAAAGGCTATATGACAAGACAAAATACTGGAATTAAGGGAAGCATCTCACATCTACCTCTATGTCCTCAGGTAGCTTACTGTAAAAGCCTAGATCCTCACCAATTATCTGAAGGAACAATTATAAGGATAAATGTTGCTTAATGATGGATGGGCAAAGAACCAAAATGTAACATGCTCAGGTAATGCTTAAAAATAATCCACATTCTTTCTTGAAAAAAGTAATGTTTTCCAAACTAGCTTGTGTTCACAGAACTCTAAAAGCAGGCATCCACATTCTGCATGAAACAGCGCTGTTGCTGATGCTTAAACTGTTGTTAAATCTCTCCCATTTTATAGCTAATCACATTTTTATAGCAAGCATGAAGCACTCTACAAGGCCCTTGCTGAGCTGTTCCTGTAAATCAAAACCTTATTCCATCTTTCTGCTTGCTGGCAGCAGAGCAAGGTTACTTTTACCATTTATGGTTATAAAACACATCCAACTTTTTCCCCTCTTCAGTTGCTGCCTTTTTTCCACTATTCTTTCCTTCTCTGTCTCACTCCAAGAAAGATATTCCAAGTTCAGCTAAACAACTTCAGAACTCATGTATAACCTTTTTCTTGTCTCCCAATACACTTACAACCTCATGAAAACATCTAATGAGAAGACAGTGAAACATTAATACAGTATTTAGGTCAAAAGCCTCCTTCTGACCTCAAGTCACATGAAACAAACAAAAGCCACACAAGAACAGCAGGAGCTCAGAAGGTCTTTATGATAAGTTATCACTACATGGCCCACATGTGTATCAGCTCACAAAATAAGGCCCAGATCAGACTGAAGGTGCTCAGAATGATACTTTAACACTGATGAAAATACTCAGTTCAACATGTGAGCAAGAAGAATGAAGAAACAGTTAAATCTTCCTATTTGACCCACTTAAAAGCAGCCACCACATTCTGCAATAAAGCAAGCTTAAGAACGAGGGAGGAAAACAATTTCTAGATTTAGATATGCTGTCCAATTACGTCCACCCCTCCTGGCATGTAGATTATTAAACTGAAACAGCCTCTATTTAAGATGACCACAGACTGAAACACCAGATTCAGTTTCTTGTCAGGTCTGGTTCCATTTTTCCCTCTTCCAACTTGGAGCCGAAGCATCCTGCCACAGAAACAGGACACACTCTGCCCTTTCACACACCTCCGCAGGGCACTTTATCAACACAGCTCCACAAGAAGCTATGTTGCATGGAAGAACAAGGATGTACATTGGAAACTCCTGAATTTTCAGCTAGAAAGGACTCCAGCCCACACTGCATATGGGAGCAGTCAGCACACACGAAAATCATTACAGGGATGTTATTACAGGAGAAAACATGTCCTGTTACAAAAGCAAAGCAACTCTGCTGCTTAGAAATGAAGTTTTTCCAATGCACATGAAATCTACAGTGCTTCAGAAAGACATAGATATGTTTATGGACTAAATCAGAACATCAAGAACAGCCTCTATTTGGTCTCAAATAGCCCTTTAAGAGTGTCAGCCTATTGTTTAAAACTTGATGTTCAAAAGAAATTTAAGCATAGGACATTCTCACATTTAATTCCTACAGTCATCTTAGCCAGGGATTTGCCACCACAGCAAAATCAGCACTGAAAAAATACTGACCTTTAAACTTAAAATTTCCTGAATCTTACAGGTGAAATGAACAAGCTACAGAAAGAATGATGTACACATGTACAGAAAAAGGCTTCCCGAGGAGATTATTCCAGCATTAACTAGGTGGCTCATGACAACAAGCTGGCTTGTGAACCCACATCACTCCATCCTTTTTGTTCCATTCTCCCTCAAGCAGAAATCTGCAAGCAATCAGTAAAAATGATGCATCTACCTGCTAATCAAGGAGGTTTGGTTCTTCTGATTTCTGGAAGTATGCCTTAAATAATGCTGTTCACTTAAAAGACGTTTGATTTTGTGCATAATTTATTGTACATATCCTATGCAGATGTGTGCATAAACTGTTGTTACAATTTTCCACCTGGATATTCACAGTGGCTGTACTGATTAATGGCTCCATAACTATTACATCATTCTTGACTTCATCCTTTGTAGTTAAGTGTATTTCATGAACAATGGAACAGAGGGTAATCAAAGGAAATCCATTTTCAAGGTCCTAAGTTCTTGACACACAGACTACCTGCATGAGGTGCTCAAAATATCTTTGCATCCTGAACTCAAGGGCAGGATGAGGCAACGGAAGCGTTTGGAGTAAGAGCTGGGTGCTAGACTTTGGGAAAATGGTAGCACATAATGAAAGAAAGGGAGGGAGAGGAGCCATGCAAAACCTTGCTCTGCCTGCAGAAGTTGCCTCCCCTTCCCCTGAGTCCAGCAGGACAAGGTACCAAGAAGTGAGGCTTCCTTTCACCCAGAGAGGGAATCCCTGGGGAAGAGCTGCAAAGAACAATGCCTGTGAAGGTATCTCCATGCTTGTATTCTCTTTTTCATTATTTTCTTGCAGAACTTATGCTACTATTAAAAATTACTAAAGTCACTACAACCATCTCCTTCCAGTTCATTGGCTGTCCCACACAGACGTCCTCACAGCTACTGCCTTTACCGTCCTGCCAGGGAAAAAAGGTAGAACATCCACTGAACCAGAAGAACTCTAGAAATTAGGTTGCCTGCAAGTACTTTCTGATAAGAAACTTCAACACAGCCATCCTCTCTCATACTTAACTTAATTAACTACAGATGAATGCCTTTGAGAGCTCATCAACAAAAGCAGAGAAGGAACTTGCTATAACCTTTCAGCTCTGTAGTTCTCCTATCCCAACAGCAAACCAAATCAAACATGGGTTGTTTATTCTTCAAAAACAAAGGTCAGATTACAGTTTCATGGTAGGATGAATAAATATCTGGAGTAACGCTATTAAGTCAGTGGAGATCCCCTGGATTTGCACAAAAATCTGGTTTGTATTCCAAATTGCTAAAAATGTGGTCGACATCACAACATAGCACAGTAGCTGAAAGATTTGAAGAGAACTCTACTTGCATGCATTTTTCTGAGCAAAAAGAGCAGAAGGTTAGATTCCAATCCTACTGTCAACATAGCAAGGGTCAACATTAATATTTTCTTCTCATGTAATGAATTGTCAGATCTCAGCTATGCTGCTGTCTTATTATCTCCTGGGAGGAAGGATAAATTGGTTAATATAGTTCTTTCCAAAAAAAGCCTTCAAAAGCAGAAACATCTGGTATGTTCATTAGTCACTATTTGGCCTGAGTTCAGTAGTAAGGCAAACTACAAAACCCATTCCCTTTCTCTTACCTAGAGAGGTCACAGTAAATGGGACACTAGGTTTACGGAAATCATCGCTACCTGGAAGGAAGATGGCTGTGAAGCTTACAGATACACTTTGTTTCCTGTTCTCAGCAGCAAAAAAATGCATTCACACACACTATCATCTAATAGCCACAGGAAGTCATATGATTTACAGGAGACACAGAGATTCAGGCAGTCAAAATATTTTTAAATGTGGCCCTAAAGAAACCTAGAATAAATATATATATTTTTTTTTTAAATTAAAAGTATACTAAGAGTTAGCTCAAATATCTAAGCCTACAGCCACATGAAAACTGGAAAGAGTTGCAGAAATCAAGCAGCATGAATTAGTCTGAAACAGAGCTGAATGCAGATACCAGAAGTTTGGGTTTAACTCCTCTGGTCAGTTGCCTGTGCAACTGGACTGAGCCATATTGGAACCACACCCTTGTTTTGACATTTAAGAATACTAGTATGGTTCACCCTAATTCAAGCCCATCAGAACTGGAAAATAAACATCAGAGCCCTATCAATCTTTCTCCCATGCTGGACTATACTAAACAGCAGCCATTTGCAAGACAAAATACTGGTTTTTAACTCATCATTCAAGAGAGAGAAGTACAAATAACATGCATGATGCCCACTGTCCAAAGAGAACTGTGTGATGAGATGAAATTATTAATGGGACAGTTTAATCACAGCAAAATCCACAATAGGAGTTTGTTGTTGTGATGCTCAGTATTCTAATACCAGGAGTCTAGACAACACCTAAGAAAGTCCCTAAAACTGCGGGCCATCTTTCTGCATGCACATAATGTGTTTTCACACCTGATTCAAGGTAAAACTTAAGGTTAAATGTCGGATACCCAATAATATCCAAATTACATAGCTCTTAGGTCATCACCTCCAACAACCCTTGGGCAGTTGAAGAGTGCTTACATGCAACCTGTGCCAAAGCTGTCTTGACATACCAGAAAGATAGGTAAATGCTGCTCTATCCAAAATATGCTGTGAGCACTAGACCTGAAATAATGGTACCACAATTAGAGAGACCACAAAAAATAAATAGATCTTTGAACAAGCACCACCTGGTCTTAATATCAGTTGAGGCAGAAAAGGTCCAAAAAGATTTTTTAGAATTCATAAACATGACAAAGGCAAGCTACAGCTTTACAGAATTTCCTAATTATAAAATGCTTGGGTTCAAAACCATGCTGTTTAATCTTAGGTCATATACCACTTTTAAATTTATTTAAAATAAATTCAACCTAAAATAAAATTTTAGACTACGGTCTTGCATTGAAACCTGTTTGTTTCAACAATTATTGACCACCTTCTGATCCACTACACAAAACCTCTGCTATTCAAGCAAGTAGAGAATTGAAAAACAGCAGTTGTCATACACCATGTTGGAGAGAGCAGACTGGAACAAGTGATTACCACCGGGTTTCATAGGCATTTACAAACAGAAGGCACTAGCCACGTACCTGGGAGATCTCCTACCCTGTCCCACTCTTCCTGACCAAGCAAGGACTCTTACCACTCAGACTTTTATCTTCCTTCCCCCTTCAAACACCTGTCCAGCTTCCTTTTCACGGAGGGCTCTAAGAGACAAACACTACTTCATCCAGTGTCTGCTTCTAACTTTTCAGCACTTGGAGGTTTGGGATGTGAATGTGGAAAGGGTGGGATTTTTGTGGGTTTTTTTTTTTCCTTCTTCACAGGTAGTTCATTCTTGCTTGCTTATTTTAGCCACTTTCTCAGTCCAAACCACAGTATCTGTGCAAGCAGTAGAGGGTGGCACTGGGGAACTAGGAAACAGTTTCTTGATCAGCCCTAGTACTCCTGCAAATGATCCTTGATTGTGCTCATGGTGACACCAAAGGTTAAGGCACAACTCTCATCAAACATAGCCAAGCTGAATGTTCCAGAGCTTACAACTCAACAATATGGATCAGGCACCGCAAGGGTACAGACTTCTGACAAAAATTAGCCTAACTCAAACCAGGGACTCTGTATTCCACAGCTAGAGAAATAAACAACAGAACTTCAGTAAAAGTTATAGTATGACTACAAAATAATTTTCTCACTCTTCACAGAAACAGTTAATATGCTGCAATGAAAAAGGCTAAAAAAAAAGTTAAATATCAACAGCACCATAGTCCAGACACACCAAGAAGTGATGTAATGAAACTTCTGTGATCCTTTTGCACAAGTATTGTGCAGGTCCAACACGCACATTTAAGAGCACTGCTTCAGACGGTAAGAAACTCATCTGTTCCCCTTAAAAGGTCCAAAATTATATTTTATATTATTATAAGATCACCCTGTATTTTTTAAAAGGGTGGGGTGGGGGGTGGGGATGTACAGCACAATGTAATTTTGTACCTGAATTATTTTAAAAATACTTAGCTTATTCCATAAGAAAATGAAGCTTAATTTCATCTCATTACTTTTTCATAATTAGCCTCTTCTTGGTTTCCAGCAGCCCTAGTAATTTCAAAACTAGATAGCAGCTATACCTTTTCAGGCAGTTATCTTAGTAAAAGTGTTAAACATTTCTCTAGACTGAAAAATAGAAGGACATGTCCTTATGGTTTTCATTATCTATTTTTCTTCAAAACAAGCTTGTTCTGTTTACCTTCAGGGATCTTCAATATTTACTATGCATAATCTGCATTACTGAGCAATTTCAGGAAGTAAAATTTTCAGCTTTTGTTGTTGTCATTGCATTGTTTTTATTCTTCCTGGCAAACATTCTGTTACTTGCATACAGCATCAATGTGAACCCAAAAGGGAGAAACCAAATCTGGAAAATAACTTGAGCCTACAGTCTTACTAGTTCACTGAGAAAACTGAGATGTTTTGAAAATGTCATTCAGCATCTAGAATTTGGAAGTTAATTCTAACTCTATCAAATTTCACAGTGAGGTTAACATCCCGAGACATACACTATTTTAGTCAGAGCCCACAAACTTTGATACAGCAACTAAGCACATTTTACTAACTGAGGTGGAGACTCAAACAGGGTACCTCCTGACCTTCACATCTATAGCAAATAGTGATCCCTTTTACACACAGATATTTGCTCTTGCAAAATAGTTTATTCATTTACTATGGATCATACTTTCAACGAACTCCTTGAACAAGTTTTCATGTGCTTCACCTCCTTCTCACGTACAGGAAAACGCGTAAGCTCTGTTTCATCTCACATGTTCCTACAAAGAATATTCTACATGTTTCCCCATGTGCCCTTCTGTTAGATTTTCCTATAGTTTTAATGCCTATAAAAGTTGACCCTACAACAGAACAGGTAGATCAAAAGAAGGCTTCCTGGAGACACTTTACAAAACCTCTTGGACATTTCAAAAAAGCTACCTTGGTAGCTGCATTGTCAGAGATGCTCTTCCAGCCTGTGAGCCAATTGAAATCCTGGTTTTCTTTAGGCTAATATTCTCTAAAAGGAAAAATCCAGTGTTTTGTAGTAAAACTGGAAAGATGTTTTCATTCACATCAGTGGGCAGAGTCTGTCCATAGTATGAATACACTCAATTCCTAAACGACAATCCATTTCCAACTTACATGTTAAAGCCAGCACTACAGGAAAAATATTCAATAGTGAGCAAGTCCAACATGAAAGCAGAGAAGGGATAGAGTCTGCAAAAGGTCATAAATAGTCCCTTCTCATTTTTAGTTCTTCTATTTCACACCCGTGTTAGCTGTTAGTTTTAAGTGTATATATAAGACTTAAGCATTAGTCGTACAAATATCTAGGCCAATATTTCTTTCCTTCATGACTCAGCACCAGAACTTAGCACAGGCTAGTTCAATGCTCACAGTAAAGTCTGATCTAATATTAAAATCTAATTCACTCATTCACACCAAGCATGGACAAGATCTTAATCCTTTCTCTTCGCAGTAATTCTGTTCTGTGTTCCAAGACACACTTATGTCCTCTTCGTTTCCTAACCTTATACTAGATTAAGCAAATAAAGATATTTCAGTGATTTCCTTTACAGGTCAGATTTTCTGGACTTCAGTTCAATCTTGTATTGCCTTGAACTTACTCAAATCATTACACTTGTAATGAAATACATTCATAAACCCTCAAAACAACTACCAAGATGCTCCTTAAGGATAAACACAGCTTAAAATACAAAGTACTTGAAATTCAATCTAGAAGGGAGCTCGTATATCATACTTTAATGCTTTGCAAACTGAAGGAAGGCATTAGCAATGCCAGTGTGAAAGAACTCTGAAATAACTCCATTTATATGAAGTTGCCTTTTTATGACAGTGTAGTACTTTTTGCCACCTCTAAAAAATAGCAAATTTTACTTTAAAATACCACAGGTTTTATGGTGTCAGTCAGGATGGCTGTGCAGAGCTGGGTCCCCTCTTCCCTACCAAGATGACTGAAATGCCACTTAAGTGCCGCAGGACATGGACTTCATGGATTACAAAGGCACTTGCCTCTCTTGATGTTTGATAGACCACATACATCTGAGAACGGAAATACCTCTAAAAAGCCCCATGGTGTTAGAAAGTGCAGCACCAGACAAACGAAGCTATTTCACTAAAGTTTGTTTTGGCAGGTTTTCAACTCTCTAGTCTATCCTTGCCTTGTTTTCACGCGCAAGCCTTGGAACAATTCCATTTATCAAGTCTACCTAGATGGAGCATTAAGTTGGCCTCCAAAATAAGACAGGGAGAAAAGGGAAAAGTAACGCAATTCAATACTGTTAACAATTTTCTCACTATAGTTTTATGTATGCAGGACAAAAAATGCAAGGTAGATGGGAAAAAAAAATTCACATATGAAATCTGAAGATGCAAAAGACTACTTTTCAAGTGCTACTTGGCATAAGAAAATGTTAGTCAAATATAAAAACTTACTTTTGTGAAAAAAGTCATCATAATATCTCAGAATAATTTTCAATTAAGCTAGAAAAGGGATATATGCTTATTTTCCATAGTCTAAACCAGACAGTTGCTAGTGCTTTGTGTAAGACTGAAGAGCTTCCAGTTATGCATGTTATATTTTTATATATTAATAAAATGGCTATAATTACATACATATCATATATCCAGCATACATCTGCTAATGGAAATATAAAATTCCTCTGTGTTTCAAGCAAAAGCTACACTTGACTTTATACTCTTTCAAGGGAAGTATTTTTACAATACCAATACTCGCATTAGATACTACCAGGAAAGAGTTACTAAATCTGTACACTTGGGCATCTATTCACATAAGAAGAGCTTCCCAACTGCTGAACTTTTATAGCAACTTTAAGAAAAATGAAAAAAATTTGGCTAGCCACTATCATGCATTGAACTTGAAAAATGAAAGCAACATCCTTACTTTATTTTGGAATTTAACTTGGACAAAATTCAGCTTCCATTTTATTCTCAGACATTTCAGTAAACCATAACCAAGTTATGATCAGTTTTAATTAAGTTAATGGATTATGAAAAATAAACTACCTAAAATCACACAAATCATTTTTATTAGTGCCTGCATTTGGCTTCTAAAAACCAGTTCAGTTTGGCAGACACTTTCACTTACCAAATGGCAAAAGCAAGAATAAAAAAGTAATGAGAAAACATTGCCACTGGGATGACATCTAATATCTTAAAAATTGTCTCCACTAATAAACATACCTTGCAATAATTTCAGTGGTGTAATTTACAAACCTTTAAGGAAGAAACTGCGTTCTTTCGATCATGAAATTCCCAAAGCAACTCTGTTGAGCATTTTTAAGTACTACTGCAAGATACATGCCACCCTTCCTGCTGTATTTTCTCTGTGGTACATAGCTATCAAATAGAGCACAGGCTCTAAGTCAGTCTTGTGCTCCAAGCTTTTGAAGAGCAATACAATTTAAGTCAGAGCTTTAACTTGATTCAGAGTATCCAACTGAGGGATACTTGTTTATTCAAACTATAAATAAGTTTTTTACATATAGAACAAACCAAAGTATAGATAAATGAGTCATTAATAACACAACTTAACATTCACCATTTAAACAAACAAAAAAACCCCTCATCATTTTACATCTTGTTACAGTTTGCCTTCATGGCAGACAGCCATCCTGCATCATTCATGGGTGAGTAAATGGACTGAAATGATAAATGACAGGAGTGGTTTCTAAGACTTACAAGTTCTTTGATTCTTCCCAGAACACTGTCTTTTTTCAGTGGAGATATCATTACATCAAAAGTTTCTACCTGAGGGTTCAGAACTTTTACTATCAATATAAAAAAAAAAAATACCCAAACCTATTGTCAGCAAGCTTAAGTTCATGACTGGACTCCGTACTTCATGGAAAAGTTTCAGGATCTGCAGATCAACAAGTTGACATTCACAGTACATTACTTCAACTCTGTTAACCACTTTGGCAAGGAGTCCGTCCTTGTACAGTCACCAAGAAGTACAGACAATAATTCTTACCCTTTCCCTTCTAGGTCCACACCATGTGCTTGATTGATGACTGACAAGTTTCACCAGTAACATAAATCAACATGCTTAGCAGGGAAGCCATGGAAAATTGTTTGCCTATCAATAGAAATTAAACATAGGATTCGTACAAAGATTAAGCTTGCAAAAGATGGGACAGATAATTTACAGCAAGACAACATACCAGTAACTTCCCACCACAGGAGGTCTTCTGGAAAAGCTTTACTACTCTCCACAAGTCTCATCTTGGAGAACAGGGAGTAGTAGCAGTGTCTCAGTAACAGATACTATTGCAAGACTGGAAGCAAATGCTTTTCCCTGTGTTAGCCAGATAAACAGAGCACATTTTCAACACCTGAACTTGTCAACTTCTGGTGTAGTCAGAGTTTTTCACCCAGAAGAAGTCAAGACTAAGCTACTCAGTTTTACAGCTTTACTTCTCAAAACAATTTAGCCAGTCATTTAAATTATCCAAGACAAAAGTTTAACTGCTCCTAATAATTTAATAAGCTTCAGAGCAAGGAGCAGGTAGATCATGGTGATCACTGATGGCATTTTATATTAGATTTATGATACTGAAGCCCCTTTACACTGATAGAAAAAACAGACAAGGTTTTTATTTCCTTCTTCCTGTGCACAATATTTGGTGAAGAATAGTCATGATTGTTACTCCACCAATCAAGCCTATTTTTCTGCTTGTAGAAGTAGATTAATTAATTTATGACTGCCATCGCTTGTTAAGGAATTTCTTACTGAATAACTGTACACTATGGGATATAATTTCATTTCAGGTGAGACTATCAAAATACAAAGCCTACAGCTCAGGAAAAAAAAAAAAAGAAAAAAAACCCAAAAAAAAAACAAACAAGCAAAAAAAAAGAAAAAGGAAAAAAAAAAGAAAACCCAAAAAACCTGTAAAAAACTCAACCACTTTTTTTTTTTTTGATGAAATAGCATTCAAGTCTACTTCGCAATGGCACAAAGTTCTGCCAAGCAGTTCCATTTCATTTTCATCTCCTGCAGGCAGTACTCTTTTCATCCATGTCTTCAATTTGAAAATGGACCAGATATAGCCAGTAGGCAGGGATTTTTTTCAAGAAAGCCATTAGCCACTACTTTACACCTCTAACCCTCACGTCATCTGAGAGAGCTGGCATCAAAGCCCTCAAGATTAGTGATGATTTCTCCTGCTGGCCAGCTGAAACCCAGCAGAACCACAGAACTGAGCACTGTCCTAAACCAGAATTCTCAACCGAGGCCAACAGACAGTAGGTCTCCAACCCAACCTTCATCCTGTCCAAAACTGAAGACTCCAGAGCTCTGCTAGGTCTCAACAAAGAAGTTTGACTACATTAAGTGAAGCACATGCACAACTACGAGGGCTCCAGAGAAATTAGTGACTCATTTGCCTTTAATCCTATTAATGCAAACTGCCATGAATGCCCTATGGTTCTACAGTCAGCCATGGTTTAGCAAAATCATTTGTCTAGCTATCATTAAAAAAAATTAAGGTCTTCACACCAAGCAGCTCCAGCCCAGACAAGCAATACAACAGAACAGGCCTGTGAATACCAGTGGCTTCTGCCTCCCACACAACCAACAGTCCCTCTCACCCTCAACATGTAAACCTCAGTGCAGCCATACTTTATACATCCTTGGAGAGGATTAATTTAATTTTGATTTCCTCTCTGTGTTTGCTTTGGAAGTTTTCAGCTTGAGCAATATATATACAACCAAAGTTTGGCAGCAAGAACCCCATAACTATGATGTATATCATTTCAGCCTGGCAAGCATATTTAGGAAAATAACAAGCTGGCAGCGAGGACAGCTTCATCTCACATTCAGAAAGTGGAAGACTGGTGTAGGAATAAGGAAAGGCAAGACATTTCCAGGAGGTAAATTTAAGATGAATGGATTCTGATATCATCCATGTGATTGAGGGAACACAGTGCTCAGCAAAACAAGCTTTGATCATGCCAGAGGAGGAGGTGGCAGGCATACAGACCTTTAAAGACCTTTCCATCACCCAACAGGTTTCTAGTGTGTTGGTTACTGGTGCCTTCCAAAGCTTGCCAGAACAGTGGTAAAACCAGAGCCGTGCAAAGAGGTATTATTGCCACAGGATAGCGCACAGAAAAATAAGAATTTTGCTGGTCCAGCTTGCATGTTTGAGTATAATGCTAGATTGACTAAAACAGTAAGTATTTTCTATAATATTTTCCAATGAGAGGAATAGTAATGAACTCTGAACTGTACCATTTTTTCAATTTAAGTGTCAGTTAAACATTACAAATTTCAGTCTCAACTTTTATTCCACCAGTTGTCCATCACAAAGAAGTTAAAAGCATGTATACTATGCTATTGTAGATACAAAATATTCTATTCCATGTAATCATATGCTTCTATGATAATACCCCCAAACATATAATACATTCTATGCACAATAGAAAACAGCTTCTACTGCATTCCAGCTAAACACAAGGACTTTCTTTTTAGCTTATTCATGCTGTTTCCATTTAACTGAAATGCATTTGCTCAGCTGAGTTCTCTGGTACCTCCCTGCAGTCCTAAGCTCCAATTTATGAGTGAAGAAGGCATTATTGCCTAGAGCAAAATAATCCATCTGTCCTGACACAGACCTTGTTTCAGGGATTTTCTAGCACACTAGGTGTAGGGGTTTGGAATCAAACCAGGCAGAAACACCAATTTTGTGTAGTGGTTTTAGTTCACCTCTGTATCTTTTGTGAGATAGGAGAGTTGGAGGAATGCAAAACAGGCTCAAACTTATCAAGAAAATGAAAAGTTTATTAACAGAATTAAAAGAGAAAAGAAAATAATAAGAAAATCAAAGCAAAATCCCTCTTTTCACTCACACCCCCCTCCTCCTTTCTTCTTCCCTAAATCAGCACAAAGGATAACATCACATAATTCTTAAGTCAGTATTCACAATTTTAAGAATTCTTCTATCGAATAAGGAGAAAAGATGGTTTCCTTTACAATCCGTGGTTTTCCAAAACCGTATCAGCCTCAGTACAACAGCCCCCGCCCGGGAAATAAAGCTGTTACCGGGAAAACACCTCTCCCATGGATATGGGATCACATGGGCCACAACATGGGGTAGTCCTTTTTTAAGGGTGAACAGCTTCTAGCTTAAAGCAGCAACTCGCTTCTCCACAGAAAATCTTAAAAGTTCCTTATATCTCTGCACATTACAGCTTCTCACACTTCTAGGCACTTTATGATTCTCTTTTGCACATAGGCTGCATCCAAAACTCTGCTGCATCCAAAACTCTTCATTACCCCCCCATGTCTTTTAAATGGATTAAAGAGAAAAACAGTTTGGAGTATTACAGATTTTACCACGGTTTGCAGAAGGCAGTTTTAAGCTTTCGCGCTGCAAGCGTGACCACGCCCCTCTTTCTTCCTCGTCCGCCATTTCCCGGTTTTCACTTTCTCTTTCTTTCTTTCTGACTTTGAAAAATGCCATGATGAAGAGTAGTCTCCATCGTTCAGGCTTTATGATGAAGAAAGCCCCATTCACCTTTATGCTGCTGGCTTCTTGATGTTAGTCTTTCAGTCCATCGGTCTCGGCTCGAATCCCCGCAGCCACGCGGAGAGGGGGGAGGGGGGCAGTTCTCAGGAGCCCTGGCTGGATGTTGCAGCTATTTGCAGCGAACACAGTTGTTTCTCAGCTGCCGAGCTCTGAGGAGATCGTCCCGCCGGCATCCCGGGGCCGTGTCCCCGGCACCGGGGGAGGGGGGGGGCTCGAGGCCGCTCCAAGGAGCGAAAGCCTCGGCCGCCATTCCCCCCCCACCTCCTGCTGGGACACCAGCCCCCAAAAAGAGAGGAACTTCCTCTCCCTTCACCTTTATATATGGAAATTTCGAAAAGTGCCACTGGTCAAACGAGCTGTCCATCAGCTCAGGCTCAACCCATCACACTAGGGTTCTTCACTGTGTACAAACTCAAAATTATCCAACATCACAACCTATTACTGTTTCAGTAGTGTACTAGTCCTCTAGCATTTAGATTTCCATGCACCTAGAATTGACAGGGTTTCTTTCATTAGATCTCTCCATTAGTTTGTCAAGATCCTGTTGTTGCTTCCAGCAGGAGCTTTCTGTAAAGAGACTTAAGCACTGGAATGCAATGGCCTACATTTGGCTTAATGTCTTGTTGTCTTAATGTCACTGCTTAGCAGCGTGTTATCTCTACAGACTAAACCTAAATCTATATCTACTTTTTTGTTATTATACACCATAGAAGATTTATTTTCAACTTCAGCTTTACTACCTTTGCTATCTTTTAACATCACTGCTCCCTTTTCCCAATCTAAATTCAGCGCCTTTAGTTTGAGCAGTCCCTTCCCTCCCCAAAATAAAATTCAGTTTGGTGTTTCTGTGATACAGAACCAAAACAACTTGTGGCAGAAATTGCAAAAAAAAATTGAAACATAGTCCATTCAGACTCAGTCACAAGCTCAATAACAGACCTAAGTACGACTTTTCCGTTAAAACTGAAAAATTAGACACAGATAAATAGGAGTTTTCAGGTTCAACTCCACAGTCAAAAGTTCACCAAAAAAAAAAAAAAAAAAAAAAAAAAAAGGAGAGAGTATAAAACCTGTTTAAAATCAGTGTCAGTTTCCTACACAGTATTTCACCCAGGCCCAATGTTCAAACACCAAGAATAAGACCGTGTATTTCAACACCTATATATAAGCTTTTATTTTTTACTTTTAAGCCTTTGCCATCAAGTGATTCATGGTTTGAATACTGCTATCTGAAGACTATCATACTATGGATGTGTAAGACAACATCATTTACAAGACGGTGCAGCATAGTTAAACACCTGGTTTTCCCTGGCCTTGTTCTGTCAGCCTACAATTCTTTCCTCAAGGAAAAAGAGAAAATGATGATTTTTCAACTACTTCCAGATGTTAAATGGCAATGGCTCTGACCAGGATACCTGAAGCTTCAAAAGCTCCAGCTAACTTGTACATCCACATTAAGCGCATCTGGCATGGTAAGCAAAGGCATCATGTCACACTTCCAGAGCTCTGCACAGGATGCCTTGACAAAATGGGGGCAGGAGTATCCTTCACTTGGATCAACTTAACACAGGCATGATCTACAAATGAGGATGTCGAGCCGGCATGTCAATAAAACAACACAGGAGCCTAAACACTTCAAAGCCCAGCAAAAGATCTAATTCTGAGCTGAACACACCATTTCCAGACCATAAATCTTGCCCACAAAACTGGGTCAGAATTGAAAAGATCACAGTCCAAGGAGAAGCAATTTTTTTCCACTGATATTTGAACCACATTAGTATTAAAAACCACTCAAAGTCAGAACAAAATTGATGTTACTTGTTTAATTTTCAAGAAGCAATCAAGGCAACAAAACCTTTCTAGCTTTTGAGTAAACATACACACACTACCAACTACTGCAATACAGTGTTAATGAGGTGAGGACTGACGATGTGTTCTCAGTTTAGCATCCTCCCATGACAAATTTCTTGAAAATTCCAATACATGCACAGATGGGAAGAGTTGAAGCTCATCCCAATCTTGAATTTACTTTCCCGGACACTGCTAAATGAACATAAACAGAAATAAATAACCCTCCAACACATAAATAGCACCCTAGCACCTAAAATACGCACATTTCTCTTGCTACAGAGAAATGTGTCAAGACATAAATGGAGACTAGGATCATTGACAGCACTGCAGTGCATACCAAAGGTGATCTTATCCTCAGGTTAAAAGGAGCTGACAAACATGCCTCAGATTTTCACTTCAGTTTCAACTACTTCCTTTCCATAAAGGCTTTGTGTAATGATTGATCACTAGCTACAATTTATCTCACTATTACGGTGTAAGTTCTTTCAAGAACAGCTCAAGCTGTTCTTGATGGACAGCCTCTTGATAGGACATATCTATAGGTTCAATGATGCTCAGACATCAACTGAACTCCCTCAAAGCTTTGAAGAAATATGGCCTCTCTTAGGACTTGAATTTAGTGACACTTACCTTTGAATTTAGCCTGAAAGTATAATTTAATCCAAGACAATAAAGCAACATTTTTGGACTAGCATGTGACCTATGTTTTAGAACCACACTCACAATCCCAAGATAAATATCATTAAGTTTCACATAGAGTTTATGATTTGTCTTTTGGATTAAGGAAGTCTATCTGGTTACTCAAGTAACATTAGATTCCAAAGATCCGTCATGACTACATTTGCTGTTAACTAAACCATCTACTACAAAATACTTGTTTCTCTGGCATGCACTGGCTAACCATTCAGGCAAAAAGTCACAATTTTCATGAAGGGGCCCAAAGGAAACACTTTGTCCTTTCTGCAGTATCTGAGCTTGCTAACTTTATAAGCATAATATGTCATATTGAGCAACAGACAGCAGAATACAAAGGTTTGGTCACTCCTACTCTTAACCATATTCTCTTTTTTTAGTGACTTTGCAGATACTGTTTTTCAGTTTCTTTTACCTAGTTTTACTGCTTGCAGTTCCAACTGCATTCCTTTTATTCTCCTATTAGGCAAATAGTTTAGTTATTGTTTAGTGATGGTTTTGTTATTCTTCCTTCAAAAATAGTACAGAATATCACGTATTTAAACATGGTTGCTTCAATTTACAATCAGGAAACATTTAACAGTAAAAGCTCACAGTATATTGTCCTTCTACACTAATTTCCAAGATACATGAGAAAAGATCTTTCTCCCAGACAATGATATATAAGGAGTTATCCAATACTTATGTTCCGATTTCTGTGAAATTAGCGGGTGCAAAATTTGAGCAGCATTGAAGCAATTACAGTTCCGAGTTAAAGAACAAATGAAGGACAAGAAGTTACTCTAATAGTCTGGGCATTAACTTAAACCCAGATTCAAGAGGCTACCCCTGCTGTTCTTTCGCTTTAGGCTTCTGTTCATATCAAAACTGGAATAACCAACAACAGAAATTAGGACATGAGATAAATTGCATCAGTTCTGAGCCTTGTTTTTTCAGTTCACAGCATTTGTCTGCTGTCTCATTCAAAATGGACATCTATCAATAATCATGACAAATACTTTCTCACAACCAAATCTCATGTTTGCTTCAGAATCTTCACAGTCTTCTCCTTACGAACAAAATTTTAAAAACAACTAGTGTCATCACAGCAACAAAAAAAATATTAGGTGGAGATATTTTGTGTGTGGCTTTTTTTTTTTTGCCATGTACAAGCACACATTCTAAACAGAATTAAAAATATGTGAAGGCATTAACCGATCAATGTGAAAAGATACCAATTCTCCTTCATTCCAAATAGCTATTTAATATAATTGGTAAAATCTGAACCCAGTGACTGAACAGCAGTACTGTTATTTTGAGTTCTATACACTTTCATTGGGAGTGACATTCTCAGCATAGTCCAGCAAAATCCATATTTCACTAAATGCTATGGGAGTCTATCTTCCTTAATTAGACAGTGGCAGAAGTGATCTTTATGAAACATTGAAGGAAAGAAGCATATTTATAATTCCTCTAATGCCATTTCAGGGGAAAGAAAAATAAATGTTCCTTGAGAATTTTTTTCCTCAAAACATATTTGTTAAGTAGTCTGCCAAATTAACAGCACCACTCACTGATGTCAGCTTTTTTTACTGGAACATGACAAAGCATATTCAGAATATTGTGAATTTTAGCCAGGTCCAGAAAAATCTCCCAATAAAACCAAGCACATCAGCTTCTTGATCAACTTCACACGTTTTACATGGCAAAAGCTTTCAAAAGACAAACCCAAGGCTGGACAGAAAATGTATAGTACAAGTGCATCTGAGGTATGAGGGCATTAAAAGAAATTTGAGAAAGTTAATTCTACAGGAACAGCAAAGGAAAAATACATTCACAGCTAAAATCAGATTGAGCTGTAATTTTGTCTCAGATTACAAAAAGTTACTAAAATCTTGTTTTAAAAGTGAAAAAAAAGCAAGAGTAAGTGAGCATTTTCAGAAAGCAGAGTTCAAGGTAATGGTTCATTTCAGCCCACAATAAGGAAGGGTCATACAAATAGTTTTCCAGGATAGAGCCCACAAAAGGCAGTCGATTATAACTTTATCATTTAGACTACATGTGTGCCTGATCTATAAGAAAAACTACTGTACAAGTCTTTCCTCGACCAAGGTAAATGACTGCTCTGAACAGTGAACAGTTTCTGAACTTCTGGGTGCCACACTAAGTTCTTATTTCTCAAATGGAAGCTCAAACCCTACCTGACAAGGATTACAAAGTTTATCTTATGGGGTGGAGGTGGGAAATGTGGTGTATCTAATAAATAAAGAAATAATCAATCAGTGTTTACATAGGTCTATGCAGACATATCAATACCTTCAGATTAAGCAAACATCACAGCTGGAAAAAAGAATCTGCTGCCCACATCCTTGAGATTTCTTACTGTTTGTCTTTCAGAGATGCCCATGCAACATTATTTATCTATAATGAACAAGCCAGAAAACTTCCTACAAACAATGAATATATCACCGTGCTGTAAAATTTCACTCTCTTAGATATACAAGATGGAAATAGACTTCATGTTAGGGAAAACTAAAAGCACTATAGATTAGTTTAGGCACTGGTAAACCCCAAAATTTAGTTATGACAACTGATAAAAATTTACAACAGAGATTTATGACGTATCCAAGTCATGGCAAGCAGCATGCTGGGTCACAGTTATCCAGTAAAGCCATCAAGCTTCTTCTCACTTACACATTCACGTGTCCAAGGCAGCACAAACACACCTCAAGTAGGTGACACCTATGAAAAGTCTCTGTACTTCACTTTGTGGGAGGGTAACTCCAACTAGCTGATCTAAATTGACTGCAGGATCTTGCAAACAAATATTTATAATGCATCTCTCAAAGGAAATCCTGCCTGGGTTCTGGCAAACCTATGTACACCGAAGAGGACAGAGTAAGGAAGTAAAAACCTCCTAGCCCAGTATAGCTGATAGGTTGCTATGAGCACTTGTTTTTCTCTATCCAAAAAAGAAAAAAAAAAAAAATCTTTATTTAAACTATTCATACCACAATTTTACTTTGAGGTTCAAGAGGTACAAACTCCCAAATCTATAATCACAGCTCAAGATGAAAACTATTCTTTAATATGAAAGGAAGTATCACAATGGCCAGTTAGTGACCATGCATCAGATACAGCACCACACCACAAGTTATTTATTCAGGTATGGCTCATTAAGGCTAGAAGAACACTAGATGGCAAATCATCCGATTATACTCATGCTCACAACTTCTGCTTATACTTCCAGCCTAGTCTGCTCTAACTGCCTAAGCCAGTGATGATACAGCAGTCAGAATTAACAGGAGCATAAGAATTATCATTATCCACTCTTGAATTGCCATTTTCATCAGCCAATCCCAGTACCTACTTCTCAAAAAAAAATCTGGGAATGCTGGCAGAAACGAGGAGATGCCAAACTTGAGACAAACCCAGCAGCAGGAACTATGGTACAATAGTCAGAAGAGAAGTACAGAATGGCTCAGCAACTCTAAGCAGATATTTCTCAAGCATGCTGCTAGTTTTGGCACTGTTGGTGGTATCAGTCTTAAAATTATGAAGTCATTTGACAAGCTGACATTAAAAGATAAGATATAGGAACATAAGGCCGGATATTTTGTGCAATAAATTTAAACTACAGCATCTTAACAGGGACTGTGAAGTTATAGTCCAAAAAATTGCTGTTCCAATTTTATTTCATTATTTCAATCAAGAACTAGAACTACCTGAAGGAACTTGTTAGTCTCAGCTCATAAAGTCTGAAAAATTGATAAATCTGACATATTTAAATATGCATTATCAGGTTGTACATATTCTTCAAGAAGTCTTAGGAGACAGTCTAGCATTCAAGAAGGATGGGGCTTTGACTAACAAACGCTGGGCATTCATCAGATACTTTGAGATGACCTCACTTTTCAGAGAAGGAAACTACTTTAGACAGCTATCATAGGCAATAACAGGAGGAAGAGTTAAGTGTCAGAATCTTCCTCCCTGTGATAACAGTATTTAAGTAGTTTGGTACAGCATTTCACCCAAAAAATTACATTTGGGATCTTAGATTCCTTAAAATCAGATTTACAGGTAATTGAATAAACTGTAATCACTCCTACCAAGCATCAGACCTTACTTGGAAAAGCTAATGCCAGGTTTTTAAATTGGGATCATTTCTCTTTAACTGTACTGTAAGTGCATTTGCTCTGGTGGGTCTCACATTTCAGGCAGCAGATCAAATAAGACTGCATTTTCATGTACATTTCCAATTTGTTCTTGGTATTGTTTGGGCAAGTTTTAAACATTTGGCTATAGCATTTCAGTACAAATTAGCCAGAATAACATAAGGTTTCAATCTGCAGGTTTAACCTTGCCAATGCCCAACTACTTTTGCCTTGTATTTGAACTCTAATTTAAATGCTGATTGTAATGGTATTGTTGTAATTAGCAGAACAGTTCTGCAGGAACACTGCCTATTAGATAGCAAAAGCATATCAAGATGTGGTTCAGCACAAAAAAGTAGTGCTTGAGAGCAAGCTCTATGCTACTTTGTACCTTCACATACTGCTTGGGGTGATTATATTTGTGTATGCATTCAGATACGTTGGTTAAAGGAATTTAAATAGTGAGCGCTGTTTATTCGGCCAAACTGTTTATAGTTTTGGATTTATCAGCTGTCATGCCTCTCAGCCCCCTCTTACTCCTCAATCTTTTTGGCTTGAAATGATTCTGTTTTGGCACATTCTGTAATGCAACAATTCACTTTTCTGGAAAACTCCCCTGCTAAAAAAGTAACACAAAACCCCAGGAAACTTACCTAGTCTCCAGTTTCACTACCAACTCAAAACAGCCACAGTTCACTCAAAGCCAACTGAATCTCTGCCCAGTTCCAAGCAAGCAGGGACAAATTCAGGCATTCATATCAACTTTTGACACACTCTGGTGTACAGAAAGCCTGCTTTGACAGAACTTCAACAGTAGAACCAAGAGCCCAAATACCCAATAAGAGGCTGCAAAGACATGAGGACAGAGATGAAAAGGAAGAGAACTGCCATCAAAAGAATAGGAATTATGCATATATTTGCATTCATCCAGAAAGAACACCTATAGGTTTTCTTTTCTGATACTGGGTTCATTAACTTCTAATGTTAAAGAGAAAATGAAAAGAAAAATGGTAAAGAACTGAAGTGGGAAAAGATGTCTTACCAGGTATCAGATGAAATAAGGGATCATCAAGAATATCTGGGTAAAAAAAACTGCATCTCTTTTCAGCAACAGACCTTTTCCACACCACCCAGCTCAGTGCCCCAAGAGGCTACAGAAACAACTCAAAAGCTTCAATGGAACTCCGATATACCAAACATAGCTACCTACCTGTTTATGGGACCCCTAATACACAGAAAGGATGGCTATTTACAAACTGGTTCTCTGAGATTTTTATATCTCTCTGAAAAGAGATCAGGATTGCATTTACTCCAATCTCAGTTTGAGCTGATTCTCTATCAGGAACCATTTAAAATACAAAAAGTGTTCAGTAGCAAAGAACCTTCTCCATCTTCCCACAGTTTTTGTATTGTCCATTGCAGTCCACAATGCAAGAACTTCTCCTCTTAAATTCATTGAATAAATTAAGAATTACTCAGAGATACAAAAGATACCATGTGTTTTGAAAGAATGTGATAATGAAGCCAAAAGAAATTAAATTAATTACAGCCTCCCTGAAAGTATTCTATAACAGGTACTTTGTTCCCTCACTTGTAAGGTGAAATGAGAGGCACACAACCCATATAAATTCGTGTTTAAGAAATGTCACTTAATATATTCCCATGTGGAGCAGAGATAAATGTTTTCTGATACTGAGGTCAATTTTTTCTGGAAAAATAAATTTTTCCATATAGAAGTTTCAGTGGCCAGGTCCCACAATAAAAGGATGGCCAACAGCCACAAACACAGCCTGATCAACCAAGCCATTATCTTGCACAGGGTACAGCGGCAGTTCTACACAAGTAATTAAAACATTACATATATGCAAAGTGCTACATTTTCACATAGTTGCCCCTCAAGATGATTTAATGGAGGTCATTGTTCCCACCAGGCTATATGCCCTGCTGCTCTGAGTCATAGAATCACTTAGATTAGAAAAAATCCTTAAGATCATCAAATCCAACTGTAATCCTGCACCATCAAGTCCAGCAGAACCACTACAAAACCCAAATAAAACAGGAAGGAGGACACAACTGATGCCATGATGATTTTTTTGCCTCTTTATATACCCCTTTTTATATACTCTTTTATATAGCTTTTATGTATTCTTAAGTACTTTTTAGCCCACGTATTTTAAGTCCTTAGGTTTGATAACTAGCGTAGATCCAGTGTTCCTTAAGCCAGGAGACCAAACATCTCAGAAGCCTCAGACACCAAGGTCTTCTCTGGAACACATTTTGTAAACTAAAATAGGCCTATCCGGGGGGAGAAATTTCCTTGGGGAGGGGGGTTCGCTCAGCCTCTCATTGGGGAATCTTTGATAGATATGTTAATTGGTAAAGCCTATAATGTTACACCCAAATTATTGTGGATGCATTTTCGATGTGCATTCCAACATGCCCCACCTGGATGGAGTGCACCAAGCATCCTTCAAATAAATACCAAGGTAAAACCCCTTTTTTCCCTTCTAACCATGTTTGGTTCTTCATTTTAAGACCAAACGATAGGCATCACAACTACGAGAGGGAGGGCTTTTCTAGTATACACCTAAACTGCAGAAGATATACCTCTTGTGTCAAGATGCATACAAACCAGCTACTGCCAAAACAAATGCATTTGATCTCCACACTAAACATACATTGCAGTGTACTCTAGAATTTTCAGAGTACTGCAAAAGGAGAAACAAAGTAAAATACTTACTCTTTGAAGGTCTCTAGAAGTCAACTAAAAGAAGATAAAATTTTAACTTCTTCAAAATACAGCAGCTGGCTTCACCATATTTTTGCAAAACTCAAAATACTGAGATTTAATGGGATATATTCAGAGGTACTTCAGCACTGAGCCCCTCTGCTAAAACAGTGCTTTGCTTCAGACCTAATCCTTCAATTTGATTTTACAGAAACTGAGAAATAAATTAGAACTTATACATTAAGTTCATACATGAGCTTTCAATTTAAAGCTGCCTCTGGATTACATCTTAATGGCTCTATACGTGAAGTGCAAACAGTATTGATTTTTTTAACTGAAAAACAGTCAGTCAAGTTAATACAAAGCATCCAGCTTGGACATAACATTCCACACTTTGCAGGTAAGTGTTAGAAGAAAACTCCCTGATCAAGGTAAGCCCATACAAAAACAGTCATTCAGTCTAATCTTCTAAATCAAGTTTCAGACAATAATATTCCAGCTGAGACTGTGTCTAGCAAATTGCATTTAAATGGCCCACAAAAATCCATTTAGTCTTTCACTTGCCAGAAGAGCAGTGGGGGGTAGTAAAAACTCATGAGTTCTCAAGTTTCTAACTATAATTGATTGATATGGTAAAGAATTGCAGACAACGTCTGAGACTGGAAAAGAAGTAAAAGGCAGTGTATATTCAAAGCTAAAGAAAAGTGTATCCTCAGAAGAGGAGGCAATGTGGAGGCATCAGCATGCATGCACACCCACAGGCTACCACCTTCCTTCTGAGCCAAACTGTAGCCAAACAAACAGGTGTCTCCAGCCTGTGATTTACACTGAGGACCAGACATCTGGGTTTTTCCACCTTCCCTTCACTGAAGTACACAAAGTGAGAGCCACTGGACTCCAGTTTCGGCACCAGTACAGCCTCACCTTTGCATCCCCCTGAAGTGTATCACTGGTGTCTCAAAGCTTGAATTTAGGAAGCTGCATGGTCTGCCAGGTACTGTCTGCTTTCCTCTATGCAACAAAAACAGAGTAGCAGTTACCTCTCCAATGCATCACTGAGTGAAGCTTGTTTGGCTAAGGATACCAACACACACTGTCCTTCTCTGGGGGAAGATGTGCACTTCACCCAGACACACTCAACAGCATGACCAACATTTTGTCTCTTTGAAACATAAGATATTCCACAACTCTACAGATGCTGTAAATCCACAATGTGAGGGAGGGTACCATTGTTTTGGCCATAACTGCACCACCCATGTCCATCGAAAGAGTTCAATGATGTTCCCTTGACAGCATATCTAGGAGTGGAACAACACAAGCCATTTTAAGCATCTTGTTTCTCATTTTGTTACCCATTCTGTAGAGAAAAATCACAGCTCTGAAACTCGACAGATAACATCATTGCAGTCATCAATCAGGATGAAGACTGTGGTTTGATTGCTCAAACTGATGGCAACATCTGCTGTCAGATACTTCCTGAGATGGTTTGCCCTTCCAAGCAAGTGTCCTTGTGTGACATCTTTTTTGCAGTTCTTGGGAACCTGTACCTGCCTAAGTAGTAGTTTACATAATTGCTTCTCTGCTGTACAGTACCAGAACCAGGATGGATCAGTCCCACAAATTTCCTTTCTCGTTGTTTCAAGGCATTCCCTTGATTCAGCTTCAACAAGTGTTGTGTCACCTGTCCTACAGAAACAGAGGACATGCTGTGCAGAACTGGAAAGAATTAGGTCTGTTTGAAAAGCTGGAAAGCAGAGGCTGTGAAAGGCCTTCAGCTCCAAACAAATATTATGCTCTTCACAGAGCTGGGCACTCGGGAATTCAGCTGGCCGTAGAAATTCAGAGGATGCCAAGAAGCCATCTGCCACATGAAATGGCTCAATCAGGTTCATTTCCCATGGCAATGAAGGTGAAAAAGGGTTCACCTGCAATGTTTCCTTGTCCTTCCCATGTCAAACCTAGATGCATACAGCTCGCCACACAACACATGGTTCATTCATAGGACAGCACACAGTGCTGTGAATTTATAATATAGGCAGAATTGGAGCATTCTGTCCCTGCAGTAAAGTCTCCAGTGAAAAGAAAGATAAATGTACCACCCTCTGTGCTGGGCAGATACTACTGTACCATGGCAAGCAAATACTAGAGTGGAGTAGGTAAATTTAATTAAAAGTTAAAAAATGTTATGCAAACATCCCAAAATACATAAGTGCCACTGCTTGTACAGCATCCAACACAATCACAAGACTCCTGTTCTTAACTGGCCCCTAGACATTACTCTATAACTGAACAGTAAAAAAACATTCAGCCTTCTGTAAGCAGAGAACCCAAGTCATCTTGTGGAAGGTAAGAGTCCTTAGTATCAGCAGAATCCTCCTTCAGCATAAGTCTACTGTTCATGGGGAAAAGAGGCAGCATTAGTAAAAAATCCAGACACATAAGTTGATAAATGTGCCTTCCAGTAACAGCACCAGTTTCAGCAGCACCTGTTTTGCCCCAACTGCTTCCATGTCTCTGGTCCCACTTTCCTTTGCATAATTCTTATGCTCCCTGGTTATTACATCCAAAATATCTGCCAGATTGTGCAGCAATCCACATTAAGGTAATTTATATTAAACTGATCCACATTAGTAATTCCTCAGGAGAAAGAAATGGTAGGGAAGTAGTAATAGCAGAGGCTGAGGAAGAAACTACCTCTGAATCTGTTGTCAAAATAAGTGTTTGTCAAATCACACTATTCCAGGGCACAGAAAAATTAGGCTAACATCTGAAATTGCTTCCAAGTATAGAATACACAACTGCACTGCTCTGAACTCTGATTCTGCATGGGAACTCATAAAAACATATTTTTACTACAGCATCTGCTGGCCTGCATTTAAGCCTGCCTTGCTAATGAATTCATCAGCTGCAAACTAGTGGTGAAGATTTCAGGGTCAGCATTAGTATTCACTGGCTCTATAATGGGCTAAATTAAGAACATAAATCTTAGAGATTAGTAAAGGATTATTTTGAGTTATCTTATTTGAATCCAAGGGGAAAAAATGCTTTGCAGACTGAAGTAGAACAGAAATTAAGAGCAATTATTAAGTACTGACTTCAGAGTTTCCACTGCTCTTTTGTGGTTTCTTTTCTTTTTCATTCCTGGTTGTCATACAGAGAATACATTTCCTAAATTTACTTTGTGTCCTGGTAATTCACCTCTTTCAGGTACCTCAAAACTTTCAAATCTAAGGTTTAGAGAAACATGAATTCTACTATTGTACTTAACATTATTAACCATTTATTTGTTTATTGTTAAATTTATTGGCACAGATTCTAAACCAGTATCTCTCATGATTCATAGGTGCCAGATATTCATTCTTGGTGTGGGATTCTGCATGCCCAGCAACAGAACTCTTGTGATTTATGTGGTCATTTATTACTTACACGAACGGCTTTTACTGAACAGGTTCTACAGTCATAGTCGGACTTGCCGAACTAGAACTATTCAAAAGTCTGATTTCTTTTAACCATAAGAAATAAAGTTAGACTGAGAGCAATCAGAGCTTGTAACTTAATTTGTAGTAAAAGAATGTAAGAAATCAGAATTATTATTTGATTACTACCAAGTATAACCAAATCACAACGACAGAGTTAAACAGAAATACTAGTTAAAGCATATAAATGTACAATGTTTTAAAATCCTTTTAGCTTACATCATTAAACGATATAGTTATCTCCTCTCAGCCTTCAAAGACACAATTGTAAAAAGTAGGGCAAATAGACTTCCATTTAACAGAGCACACTTGCTCACATGTAAGGAGTCAGGAAGAATCAGCATTTCTCTGTTCACAGGCCAGTTAGTACAACACTATACTAATACTGACAGATAAGACATCTCCTGGACATCAAAAATCTAGCCCTGGGTGATGACACACTCCAGTAATTGTAGGTGAGGTGTATTGACCTAATTAAATCTGTGTCAGCTCTTCATGTCCACAGTTACAATTTTGAAAAACTCATCTCAAACAACTCACATTTTCATGGTGTTCACAGCATGAAAAGAAAGAGGCTGATATTTCTAGAATGTATTTCAGAAAGCTTCCAACAAGCATATCCTTCAAATATAACTGCAAAATCAGATCATATAAAACCTTAAGTATAAAAGCTTTTGCTGAAAAAGTGGCACACAGAATTAGTCTTAACCCCCTACCTTTGGGTTCTGCACAAGTACATTAAATCCTTTGTCACAAACTTAAATCAGAAACTACCACAGGTAGAAGTGAAAACTGTTTAAAGGAAGACCTGGTTTTGAATTTCTCGCAGACCAATGCTACTGTACACAGAAGGAATGAGGAGGAGGGGTTCCTCTTCTGAAAACTGCTAGGATTCTGCTGGGGGGCCCGACCTGGGTAATGAGTACCAGCTGCCTACCTTCACTGGTAGCTGCATTCTTCTGGGCTTTGGTGGGTGTGTGATCCGTACTTGAACTCACGTCGGATGAGAGGCTTGAGCTGCCCTTGCCTGCAAAAAGAGAAAGAGGTGGAGAGGGAGGGAGGGGGAGAGAGAGAGAACAAACATGAGTATCAACTCTGAAATAGAAAGACCTTCAATATATGAACCTGAAACAATTCCAGGAAGCTTTAAACTAAGTTTAAAGCAGCTGATGTTCATTTTGTACACACCAGGGTAGGAGTTAACTGCACTGTAACTTCTAGCATATGCATCTTCACATGTATTAAGGCTGCAAATAGTCTCCTGTGCCACAGGGCCTCTCACTACAAATTTGCTAAGCTCCATTGTAAATTAAATGTTTGTGATTAACAACATTAGAGGAACTTAAATGTTCAGTTTACTCATTCAAATACCTCTACCACAGATCAAGATAAATGGTTACATTCAAAATATGCTTAAATGAGTTTAGATTTCTGTTTGATATGTTCACATCATGTATTCAAGTCACTTGGTGGTGTGAAAATGAAAGCAAGGTATCTGTTTTCTCCTTCACCATGCTCACTGCATGATGTAATACACCATTTCAAAACTAACTTCTCACTGATGATGGAGGGTTTTTAAATGTAAATCATAACCTATGGATGTTCCTTCTCTTATTTTCTACCTTAAAAGCTTTTCCTGAATTTCCTACATCAATGTCTTCAGACCTATATACAGAATGTCAAACTCTACATACAAGTTACCAACAAAAGAGATCCAAATACATATTAAAAATTAACCCAGATAAATACTATAGAAGAACAGAGTTGTCTAAACCAAAGCTGTCTTTTTGTTTACCTGTGAGGATCTAAAAAGGAGTCACTTCTGTTTCCCTTCACTCATTCTACTCAATCTCAGTAATTACTAACAGTAATTACATTCTACTCTGCAGCAGGAACCAGATCAACCACCCAATGAGCAGTAAGTGAAATAATTCTAGAGAGAGGAAATGCAGTGAATACTGTTACATTTTAAGAAGTTACCTATCCCCACAAACACTGCATCATTGAAGCCTTTAAGACCTGTGTTATTTTTTTGACCAAAATTAGGCTGTATGCAGAAAGCTAGCTGACACCAAGTTTCTGTCACTTGAGTAAACCTACAATCACAGGAATGTTAGCAAGAGACTTTTCTGATCTGTTATTTCAATCAAGCACTCCTTGGGGTTCTGGGTTACGGTATGCCTGGTTTTCATAACAGTTAGATGTAAGTGAGAGGTCTGCTTTTTAGGTGCCACAACAGAACAAGGATTTAAGTTTTAATGGGAAACGACTGGAGAATGTGCAAATGTGGGTTGCTTCACGACCAAGGTACTGCCTCTTAATCTGTCAGCCAGCCCTAGAGAAACATTCTCCACAGAAAGTTGCTTAAGTTAACATGCTTAGATTTGAGAGATGATTATGAATTGAACTGGAGTGAAAGGATATTAAAATGGCCAGAAGGAAATACAAGAATGAATGGCTGAAGCTAGTAGTTGGGTAAGGCAAAGAGAAAGAAAAAAAGTATACTTCCAATGATTCACTAACTGCTTTTTACATTCCTTTAAGAAGTTAAGAAAAACCAAGAAGCAGCACTTCCAGAATATCATTTCAATTGCTCTCAAGCCGTGACATGAGTTGGAGTAATGGACTGTGGTCTTTATAGAAATTACTGCCCCAAAATAACTCTCCAGCTAAGGCAATGAGGTTTGTGGTAGAAGAAAGTCAGAGGAGAAAAGGGAAGGATAGATGTTAAATGCTCTTTCCCAGGAATAGGCCAAAGAACATGAAATACCTGCAGCAGCTGATAACAAAATCATTACTGACAGGAAAGGTATTTAGATAGTATGGCCACTACCAGCAACTCCTTACATATCAAAAACTCCAACAGCAGAGGCAGAAAACAAAATTCCAAGGGGTATCAGCACTCCTTAAGAGATTGATAGAAAGAAAACAAAACTAAACAGAGTAACTGGAAAATTATTTCCTCAAAGCAAATAAACAGGATTTCCTCTAAAAAAGAATTTCTCTTTTCTGGGGGGGAGGAAAGAGGGAGAGGAACTCAGTGATACCAAGTAACAGCAGAGTTGCTAGATGGTCATATCTGTCATGGAGTGTTTTCACAAAGTGAATTCTTCCCAGGCTCCATACCTCCCCATTACCAATAGTATTTCTGTTAACCCCAAATATAAGCCCACCTCAAAGAGCATAACCAAAATATTTCACTCATTGTAAGCTACTAATTTTCAGTACACCTAGGAGCAACATATTTACAACTGCACACTTGTAGAGAAATTGTGAAATGCCTGATGTAACTGTAGATATTTATAATTTAAATCTACTTGAACTTTAAAACACTTTAACATTTTGCAAGAATTTAAAACTAAAAATTAAGAAAAGAAATATCCATAGTTACTGCTTTGGTTGGATACAGTTCTACCTGCAATTATATTTTTAGATAGAGTCTTCTCTTACTGTATATAGCCCCAAAACTAGCCTTTTTCCTTACTGCCTACTCTGTAACACTCCATTCAGATGAGGAGGAAGCAGGAGATACTTTCTAGTAATTTTCAATGCGTTTCAAATAGACTAGATGACACTATATATCTTTTGTTTGGGGTTTTATTCAGTGCAAAACAAAGCTTCCAGTAGGCTAAATTTTGCTACTGCAGATTCATGTACACATGCCAGAGCTAAAACATAACAGTTTTTAAGTATTCTCCAAAGAGGAAAGGCTAGGAGAGCGGCAGCTGTTCAGCCTGGAGATTGTAGTTGGCCTCTTCTACCAAGTAAGAAGTGACAGACAAGAGGAAACAGCATCAAGTTGTGCCAGGGGAGGTTTAGATTCAATACTAGGAAAAATTTCTGCACTGAAAGGGTGTTCAGTGGAACAGGTTGCTCAGAGAAGCGGTGGAATCACCATCCCTGGTGGTATTTAAAAGACATGTAGATGCAGTGTTTAGGGACATGGTTTAGTGACGGACTTGGCAGCGCTGGTTCACAGTTGGACTCGATTTTAAGGGTCTTTTCCAACCTAAATGATTACATGGAATATTAGAATCACAGAAATCCAAAGACTGCCGATTTCCCTAATGCCATAGGGAAACTTAAAGCAGAGTATAACACTGGTTTCCAGAGGCCAGTTCCTCTCCAATTCAAAAAGTGCACTGAGAAAGTCATTGCACATAAATATACCCTGACAAGAGTTCTAATGCAATGACAACTAGGAGGATCAAACAGAGGGCAATATTGCAAAGACTACAGCAGTAATGACTGTATTTGATCGTCTGCTTAAACAAATTAAAGGCCTGCCAAAAGCTTCCCTAACATGACTTGCAATCATCTAGAGTTCCCTTCATACAGTCAACAGTTCTTTATTTCTAAACCAGAAGCTGCAATCCAAAAGAAAGGAAGCTGCACTATGGTAATAGGTAGGTATGGTAGAAGAAATCTATCTTCCTAGAATACAACATAATTCACACTGGGAGTGGAGGTAGCCTGTACTTCACAACACCTGCAAAGAATCACACAGCTACACAGTTGCAATTCAAATCGTCTCTGACCTGCTTCTGAAGAAGCAGAAGTATGGATACTTTTTTTCCATCTACTAGTGCCAAAATCTTACAATAGTCGTAGGAACAAGATTCCAGCAATCTAACCTAGTATGCTATTTCCTACAGATTACATTTTGATCCTGCTGGAAAGCTAGAATCAGGTAAGCACATAATATAACAGATACTTCTCCTGAACATCATCTCTGTCTGCAGGTCTTCGGTGTCCATGGAAGTTTTTCAGCCATAGATGTCTTTCCATTCAGTAGCCCTATAGCCTTATTAAATTTACCTTGTCTCTTTTTGAATCGTGACTATTAAAATAATGTGTTCATTTTTCTTTTTATCGTCACAGATGGCTATATGGACTACAACATTATGTTTGTTTTATAAAAGTGTTTGCTATTTTCAGTTTTGCAGACTTTGGATTCTGCCAGTCACACTCACTGCTGAGAAGTGTCAAAGACACCACAAGTCAGTCAGGACAGAATCAATGCAATTTAAACTTATCTGGGAAAGCACAGTCTATAACTGTATGACACTGAAAAACTATTTTTGGAACCACATATGCAAAGCCTGTCCTAGTCTGAACAGCAGTGAGTCCCCTTCACTTGGCTCTGGAACAATTTTACTAGGGTTTTTTGCAGCACATTTGCCTTGGAGTCTGGTGTATGGGCATTTGCATGCTATATTTTGCACATCCTTCTAAGATCTCATAAAGACAGGCTGACCTGACCATCGTTTCTTATGTGTCACCCTGGAAAGTAACAGCAGTATTTCTCTCGACATCAAGTTCTTATGTTATGACACCTTTCTTCAGCAGGCAGCAACAGGTACCTCAGGAATTAAATGGATAGTAGGGCCAAATCCACTGCTTGCCACGCAGAAGTGAAACATTGGACAAAATGCCAAAACAGAAAAACAAAGTAATCATATAGGAAAAGAGAACAGAACGTAATTAAGCCCAGAATATCCATTAATCTTTTTAACTGTCCAAAAGTGTTATATTGCAATGACTTTGATGTAAAAAAATCCGAAAATTTTGTTTACTTAAGCCATCAATTCTTATCCAAATGACATTATTAAAATTAAACTTCTCAACATGAAAGTGCATCTGTGCATGGTTTTCCTACCAGATGATCATTACTTTCTCTTTTATATCTCCAGACAAGTTCTTTTAAAATCAAATACATGCCAACCACATCAAGAAGAGATCCAGAAAAAAACCCAATCCAAACCTCAAAGCATCAGGGATCATTCAAGAGAAAAGAAAAATCTCTTTTCCTTCTCTTGTTTCCATGACATACATTATGCTGGTCCAAGTCACCAAAACCTCAAGTGTATCTCTTTACAATCTGCAACTCCAAAGACTGCAGACTCTTAGTATTTTTCCAAGTATTCCCATGGAAATCAGCAGCCCAGTGCAGTACTGCGGCTTTGCAGATATACAGCATCCTTTAAAGATGCCATGTATCAATTCATTTATCCAAAGTAAAAGAAAAGTTGGACTACACACTTTGGACAATCATTCTCCTTGAAATTTACATTTGTACCAATGGAAATTATCTGTCATAAAACTGGTTTCCATCTATTAACTCTTAACTGCTGAGCAAGCTACCACTGTTTCAACACTGAAGTTACCTATCTATAAGCATTGTTACTCACTGAACCGCTTTCAGGATGAAATATGTCCATTTACAAATTCACATTGACCTTCTGCCCTAAAATCTTAGGAGTGTGGCTCTTAAGCTTGCTCTTTTTTTTTTCCCCAAATTAAAACATGTGCCAATCTAACAAGCAGGCTCCATATTTCATTCTACCCATCATTTGGCAGGATATGATAAAACAACAGTAATCTGGACAAACTCCAATCCAAGGAAAAGAAATAAACTGAATGTTTCACAGGAAGCAGGCTGAAGTTTGAAGAGTTAGTAGATATGTGCTAGCACTGGCACTTTGGGACAGTATTTCTTAAAACCTTCACAAGTGGAATCTCCACAAGCATTTTTACATTACTTCTTTTATTTTTAAACCACAACTCCAGCTTCCAGGATTGTGAAATTTGGCTGTGAAATTTGGCATAATTTAGCTATGAAATAGTACACTTAGTTCTGCAGCATTTCTGTAAGTTTTAAGCTAAATTTCAACTCAGGTCCCACAGGCCAATTTGGCCAGTTCTGTTCTTCCAGTTGGTGCCTGCCTCACCTTCTCAAGTACCACAGCACACGACAAAACCTCCTGCAAATGCCAGCAGGCTACACTAACATATCTCTGGTAGGGAATAAGTCACTTTATGGTTTTCATTTAATTTAGGAATTTGTTCCAGGTGCAGGCACCAGCCAGCTCCATCAGCCCCACCGCAGGGCATGGCTGAGCCCCTCAGCTATGGGTGGGCAGGCACCTTGGAGTAGGGAAGCCCTGAGGCAGAGCCCCTTAGTGTCACCTTTTGGAGTCAGTCTTACAATCAGATACAAGAAGCCACTTGAAAGGTGAAGCTGTTACAATGAAGGAAATAAGCATTATTTAATTCTGATGTAAATATGGCTGTGGAAGTTCTGCAGTTAGCAAGATACTGCAAAAGGCTTGAAAAACATACAGCAAAGTGCAGGTGCGGGATTGAATTTTGCAGAACCATTTAGCAGAATGTTTATTATTAGCAAGGCAAGACTTCAGAAAGTCTGGATTAAAATCATGAAGCATAAGTAAAATTGTTCACATAGGCATAGGTTCTAGTTACTGTGCTAGAAGCCTACTGGGCTTTTAGTCAGGACATCTTTAAGTCTCATCTTAGTGCTAAATAACTCACTATGAGTTCAGAATAGCTAAATGCTTTATTTAATTAAGACTTCAAGTGGACTCATTTAATCTAATGACCAAAAAGAGGCAGGGCACATATACCCTCCTCTATGTAACAGATGATAATAGCTTTTCTAGATATTATCCCTTTTCTAGAGAACTTCAGCACTCACTGATGAGGCTGGTTAACCAAGAACGCTTACATGGCACTACCAAGGTCACCCTGATTTTTGAAGACAGTACATGTCTGCCTTATCAAAGGATTTCACAATACAGAGTGACAAACAGCATGCACCACTGCTAGGTTTATAAAGAAGCAATAATGCATCAAACTACTTTGAGACCTCTCTTGACACCTGCTAAGCAGCCTGAATGCTAGGAGGTAATGCTTACTTGCAGCCAAACTTTGCACCCATTCCAAGTGTTACGCTCTACTTTTCAAACACACACTGATAAAAGCCCAGGAACTGTTTAGTCTAGGCTGCCTGAAAAGGGAAGAATGCAAGTACTTTTCTTATCTGAACTCAAAGTGAGAAAACAAGATGAGAAATCTTTAACATACTTTCTTATTACTTAGTCATGAAACATACTAGTCCTGCTAAGTATTAAAATACTGTCTTTCACTGAAGTGGCGTAGCCTGTATTCCAAAAATGGTTCCTACTCTGTAACCTACTTTGCCAAAGAAACAGGAAAATATAACTTTGGCTTTCCTACCAATCACAGAATTTTCGTATAAACTGTTCATTCATTCAATATAGGACTTTCCATTACAAATTGTCATTCCAACACCACCATGGTTTAAGATGGGCATTTACTCAAGATACAATTTTCTCAAGTTTTTTACCTAACCTTAACTCTACCATTTTAATCCAACAGCCAAAAATAATTATTAAACCAAAACAAGAAATTAATAAATACAATTAAGTCAAAACAAAACCCTTTTTCTAGTTTTATACTTTCTCTGAGAAAGTCACTTCATTGAAAAGTTCCCCCCTAATGGCTAATTCAAATCTGTGTTATCCCACCTGTGTTGTAATTTAAACAAAATTCTAATCCTTTCCATTCAGAAAAGCCAATGGCTATTCAGTTCAATACCAAATATAAATTAGTAGAGACTCCATTTGCACCTTATTGCATGAGACATGCCAAAGGGTGGAGGTAGCCTGAGAGGATAAACTCCAGTATAGATTCTGAAGTGGCTGCAAAACCCGCTATTGCATTGGAATGCAACAGACATTTGATACAGGCCTGAATTTTGTTATATAGTTCAGCAGTACAAAATCAAACCCACCAAATACATGATTGTCTTCCATAATAACACCATTAAGAATTAAGATCTGTATTTAGATTTTCACAAAAAACTAGTTCCAAGATCTAAACAAAAAAGATTAATACTAAGCTTACACTATCAGTTTTACTGCTCAGTCAAGTACAGTGGAAGCAGAAGGAACCCACACAGCGGGAGGTGGCTGCCATGGCAGTGCTGGGGGAGCAGCTTTTTTGGTGTAGTACATAGTAACACCACAAAAACCAACCTCCCAATATCTCCCAAATTTTCACCTTGAATATTGACAGCTGGTTAAATCAGAATTAATGGTAAAGAGTTGAGGAAGTGAAAAACCTTTATCAAGACATCATACAAAGTACTCTGGTATCAATGTATGCTGTGAAAAATGATACAAAAATCTTTCCCATGACAATACAGATCTGACAGCCGGAGATGACTTCTGTACTTAAAGAAGAACAAAAGAACCTGACAGCTAAGGAAAAGTAGACAAGGATCATTCTACTCTTTTAGATAAGCACAGTCACTTCCAGCTTTTCTTTACTGATGGATGCAGGGAGGGGGAGAGGGGGAAAGGGAAGTGGTTGACTCAAGGATGCAAGTAGAAGGAGACTTTGCAAAATAGTGGGATTACAAAAGCTAAATAAAACAGATTTGATAGAGAGTGATATCTTAAAGGTAACTAAAAGGACAGAACCTACATACTTGAGAAATATCCCTACTTTTTCAACTAACAATCAAGTTGGGCAAAATTACAAGCCACATACTAGCAGGTTCAGAAATTAAACTCATCAGCACACATAACTGAGTTAAAAACAATTAGGACTATGAAAGAAGCCATACTTACAAAAGAAATCAAACTAAGGCTTCACACAATACATTTGGCAATCAACTTCAGATTTCTTCTTCTTTTCTCTCTGAATTCTATGAAAGGCAAAGTTCTAATGTTGCACTAACCACAGATGTCTGGCAATGATTGCAAGGAAAATATTAAAAAAAAAAAAAAAAAACAAACAAAAACCAAACCATAAAACAAAAACAAAGATCCAGTACCTGTCTGATTTTTTTAAAACACAGTTTTAACAGATCATTTTAATATAATAGAAAATTCCATTATTCCTATTGAAAACTCTGTAGTTTCAATTACTTAAATTAATCTTCTAGTCTCAACTTTGTATAGACTCTGCACACTACCGTAATTTGCTGCTGCAGTCACTGCCTGAACACTGAGAATAAAATTTACCCAAACCAACACAGAGGCTCATCTATCCCCAGAATAAGTAGGATAGTAATTCTCCACAGAAATACTGTACTTTCAATGCCGGTTCAGCATTTTTATTTCTTCTGCACCAATATCTATATTTCAGCTGTCTTCATAAAAACCTTCCTTTCAGAGAACATGAAAACATGGCATGGAAACTCTCAGAAGAGTTAAATATAAATGTATCTCTCTCAAGACATTACAATTTCTTCATCTATTTTAATCATAGCATACTCCAAGGTATCCCAACAGACCAGCAACAAAAAGACAAAGGATGCTTTTTTAGCTTGCGCTACAACCTTCACCAGGGACATGTCATTTCTAACTCACACAGGTATACAGTGGTAGAGGGACACATTAAGGAAGAAAACAAAGGTCACTAACATCTACCCTGTTGATAATTCAGTATTTAATTCTGAAATGTTTTTCATTCTCACAGTTAGTAGTATGCATGCAACTGTCATAAAGATTGTTTGGTTATAGTTCGAGGATTATAAAATTCCTTCTGAACTATATCTGTAAAGCTCAGACTGAAGAGAGTAATTCTGAAAAAAAAATTTAAAAGGCACTGCTTTCAAAAGTGTTTTATCTAATGTCTTCGTGAGAAGACATGCTTCATCCCCCTTTCTTTCCTGCAGAACCGACAAGAAGTAATTCTGGTCTTTGGTATATCTCATTCTTGTAGTATTCAGTATTAGCATCTCATCAGAGGAAAAAAAGAATACTGAAACTAAGGTACATCTCCAGCAGAAGAAAAGAGAGCAGAAACAACAGAAACAGAGTGGGTATGTCAGTGACCATTACACACGACAGCTCAATCTCTTGCTCATGATGTTCTTGTCCGGATGGTTTCTGGGAACCAGCAATGGTGCAGCAGGGCCAGTCTCCAGCTCCCAATCACCCTGCCCAGCATCACACTGATTCTTGCAATGTTCATTAACTCATGCTAAGTTTCTTTCTCTGAGCCAACTCACTACCTGTACAGAAGAGAAGACAGAGGACGTGCTGCTTGCATTAATATTCTGTTATTTGGCACCAAATCTTTGCCACACTTACTATGTCATGTGAGCACTCATAAAAAACTCAGGGAATCATCTCTGCTTCTTGACCACACTTTTGCACATATTTTTAAATTAATCAGTACTGGTAAAAAAACCTAACAGAATCCACACCAAAGAAACACGGATCATTTTAGAGAATTTTTCCCAACCAAAACCAAACCGAAACAAAAAACCTCAAACAAACAACACCAAAAAACCTAGCAAAAAACCCCAAAACAACAAAAACTTCCAAATCAACCTAACAACAAAAACTCAAAAAATTAAAAAACCCCAAACAAACAAAAAAAAACCCACCACAAAAACCACAGCCAAACAACCATTCAACCATTATTAAGATTTGTAATAACTGAGGTGATTGTTAAAAGTTGAGAGAAAGCACATAAAGTGATACGATTGCATATGGCAATGCAACATCAATTATTACAGAAGAAACAGGTTATTATACAAAAACTGCTGTCAAGAATCAGGCTGGTAACATTAAAAGGAAACTAGAAATCCAAATGGGGATGTCAGATATTCTGAGGCTAATGGTAAACACAGATCAGGCTCTGTGGTCAACAGGATAAGGTCCAAGCACACTATCTACAAGATACTTCTGATTCTCTCCTTGCATAAACTTCCACTCAATTATACATTTTAATGGCTTTTGTATCACCCTGACACCAGCTAAGCTACCAATGCAGTGTAATGAAGGGAGATGGCCCAAGTGGCTCTACTTAAGGATCAGCACCTAACTCCTCATTCCTTTGAAAGATGTGCCTGAGGAACCAAACTGAACGGAGTAACGCCCAGGACAGCAGCGTTTTTTGGCAGACTTGTTAGGCAAGAGTAGCCAAACATAAATGAATAGCTTTGCCACTGAACAATACAACCCAGCTTTTCCCAGTTCTTTCAGTTTCTCTGGTTAGCTTCATTTTGCTGAAAGCAGTCACCACCACTAACTCATTTCTGTGAGAACTGTTCCAACTCCTTGACCACAATCTGTCTGACAAGAAACATTCTCAAAGTGTCTTTCAATTGTGGAGTAGAGATGTTCAACAATTTAGCCATTTGGGATTTAGTTTGCATCTTCCCGCATTTGCTCCAACCTGTCTGATGATTCCTAGCAAGTAAGTCTAATAAAATTTACAATCACATTAGATCACTTTTGCAAGCAGACAGAGCAAGTCTGGACTTTTACACGCAGAAGTAGAGCATGGAACGGAGTAGTTATGTCCTGGGAACTGACAGCAGTTGTGCATTTCCTCCCACTCCCTCCTCTTTGAAAATCTGTCTAGTCCCATTTGGCACCTTTCGTACCCAAGCACTTCCTTAACTACTAAGCATCTACTTTTGTAGTTGTAGGCAATAGCAAGCTGCATTTTACTTCCAGGGCAGCATACAGTTTACACAAGCCAGAGGGAAACACCTGCACGTCTCTGGTCTTGGCATGTCCACGGCTGCATATCAGATCAAAACAGTTGATGTCAAAGAGCCACAGGTGCAGGAAGCTTGCTCCAGTGCTCATTTCCACTATATCCTCTTAAAAGGACAGCTTATCCTTTGCTAACTACACTTAAGAGAGCTGCTAACAACTCACATGATTCTTTTTCTAACATATGTTTTAACTAAATGCCACCGTAAAACTACGGTTTGAGAAATACACCATGCCATGCCAAGAACCTGACTTACTCCTCTTAAAATTTAGCCTTCAGAAACTATCTGTACCATGACAACAGGAGCAAAATTGCTTGTCCAACCCACCTAGAAGTTTTGCTGATTTATCTCATTCTCCACTATGCTAGTCAGGGTAAAGTCTATGAGCTAAACCATTGTTCTAACACAGAAAGGGCCTTCAGAAGGTTTTGAGATACTCTTCTATCAGTTCATAGTGTGAAAAATGTAATTGAATTGAAATGCAAAAGTAATTCCATGATTCAGGGAATTTTTGCAAATTAATACTGAAACACAATCACTCTTTTACTGAAAATGACTTCTCCAAAACTCAACAACATCCTGAAACTAATACTAAAGCAGTGATTTTTCATGTGATTAATTCTCATGTGTTATTTCCTTGGGTATTCCTTACCTTCATTACAGGAAATCTAAGGCTAATATTTTTTTCAACATAGGCACAAACCCTACAGCAGCAGGAAGACCATCACAGTCCTACATGGGCCTGGAGCAAGCAAGCCCAGTTACTCTGTCCAGGGAGCACGTCAGAGGCATTTTAAACCAAACAGGCTGATTTTTCCACTTGTGCCAATACGTGCACGTTCATCCACTACCAGAGGGCCTGAGAGAAGGCAGAAATGCTTAAAATCATCACCTGTTTCTCCACTGTTTGTCATAACCTCTGTCAAAACAAGTCATTAAGAAGGTGCTTGTTCAAAACATAAGCAGTGGCAGTCTGTACAGGATGGAAAGGCAGAAGGACAGAAGTGAAGAACACAAGCAAAACTTGTCCTATGTCTATGTCAGAAAAAAAGTAGGAATATATCTGAATTTTGGGTAGCAGAGGTGAGATTATATAAATATTTTCTAAAAAAGTCTCTTATGCTTCCAGCAGTGTGGAACAGATATTTACCCTACTGAATGATCATACTACACCTCTGAAATAAAAATCAGTAGCTACCAAAAGGAAGTTGCCATAGGAAAATAAGAGTTTTAGACAGATTCCTGCCGCAATTCCTGCATAGCACAACTACTAACTCATAATTTAACCAAAAGAATAAATGCTATTTGAACATCCATGCTGTCTTGACAACTCAGTGAGGCACCTGATTTCTGCATATAAATGCACATACAGAGATGCATACAGTCAAGAAATGCAAGAGTGTGTCTATTTTTAAGATCACTTCAGAAATTGAAGTTGTACAATGCAACAACTCACCAGTATTATTACTATTTTAAAATTCATAATCTGCATTTCAGATGTCAGCAGACACCTCAAGGCAAGCTTTCTCAATGGTTACCTCTTAACCTGCACTGTTCTGACTTTTTCCTTTGCAATATAGCACCCTTTCCTTTGAAGTAAAAAATACTCTTATATTTGAGCCAAAACCCAGCTTCAGAAGGCATCACAACAAAATCTGAAGCGCTGTAGACAGAGGCATCTATTAATGACAAATATCTTTAGTAAGTCCACTCACAAATAACAAAACACATTTTGAATCTTATATCTAAAGCATTTTAAAATATTCATAACTATAGAAGAATGTTTGCCAAAGTGGTTTTTGGCACAAAAGGAAGAGATGGATACTGAGCATGCATCCACTGTTCTAGGTCAGACAAAAAGGTTGGTCCATCTCTGAGCTCCACTGACAATGCCAGACAGCAGATGCCTTTTTGGCACAGTTATCCCATCTGACTGAAGAAAAGCACACCTCTCAAGAAGGACTACTATCACACCCTTTTCATTTTCTCTTGCCTTAAAAGCATGTCACAACCATTAGTAAATACCTGTTTGAAAAGGAACTTTTTTCTTTGAGGAAACAATCACATAAAGCTTGATCTGTTACCAGAGTGACCTTTCACCGTGTAAGACTCTCTCAAAGGGATAAATCACAGCCTCAGTTGTCATTATCCCACTCCACTAGCTTGCAACAGTGCAGAATAACCTTTCTTAAGCACTTTGAGTCTCCCTTTCCAAAACAGGCACCACTGATACCCAATACCTTATGGCAAGAACTTGCATTGCGTGCACTGCTCTCTTTAAAAATCAAGACAACAAAAACTATCCACAGACCATACCTGACATAAGGGCTGGATTCAGATTTATTCACTATTTACCATATCCCATCCTGCCAACTGAAAACAAAATGTCCAAACAGCTCTTCCTTCATGGCCCTCCATTCCATCTACTCCCTAGCAACATCCACAGGCACTTCCCCAATGTGCTCTTCAAGCTCATGAAACCTCTTTAAATACACTGCCTTCTTTTAGTCTCTCAGATGAAGCTCTCCATGATTTAAGCAGTCTACTGGTAAGTAGGCAAATATCTATCAAGACAACTAGTATTAAATACTAGCTGTTTCCTCTGTTCTGCCTTTCTATATCCATCTGACTCTTTCAACAAAGAAGATAAGCTCTGGAGGACTGGAATTTTATTCTATTGCTGCAGTCCAGCAGCAGAAACAACCAACATTTCAATTCTGGAAGACTGCAGGGAAAGCTACTTCTCCTATTCCTGGCAAAAGCAAGCAGTTAATCTCCTAATTTTCACTGGAAAGAACAGCAGAGAATAAAAACTCTGCAATTTGATCAAGTACCCACCACAGTGGGTAAAACAAACTGCCAAATGACATATAACAGGATCCCTGCAAAGGAATGCAGGGTCACGACACACACGATCTTCCACAATGATTTATTCTTTTTAGAAAGTTGCAAAAATCAGAGGATAAAGTAGGTGGTCATGTCACTCTTCATCCAACAAGTCTGCACTGATACAGCGCCCTGAAGTAGACAAACTTTCACAACATTGTAAAAAGCCACACAAGTATCAGTAACTGATGGATGACTGAGCTGTGCTAAATGGCTACTTGCTCCTTCTGCACAGGCAGGAGGAAAAGATGCAGCTCACTGAAAACCTTACAGTTCTGCAGATGAGCTTGTTTGCTCCCCATCTGTTCATCCCCTTTTGGTCTCTGTTCAAACTGGAAGAATACCCTCCAGAGTGTGATCCCCAGGGTGCATCAGGTTTCTGATCCACACTGAATGCTGGGTCAGAGCTTGCCTGTGGAGAATGTTTTAATTACATCATGCTGGAATTTGGCAAGAGTCCTGGCATTTAATTAAACAGCCGTTTTTTGAAGCAAAGCTCACAGCAGAGCAGACAAAGAGACACAGAGGCCTGATGATGTGCTTCATAGCAGCACTTCCCCTATGGCCCAGAGCCTACTTTGTAAGCAGTCCCAGTCTACCAGGAACACAGAATTTCACAGCCCCAGATGCCTAAAATCAGGCTAAATGGGGTGGTCTACACCCAGCAGTATGAAAACCACTCACATTTTCCAAGAACAGTGAAAACCATAGCAGACTGATTTCAGGCACATAAAAGCTGTATAGCCAATATTAGGAAAAGATGATTGGGATTCTTCCTAATTGCTTTCTCCCATGAAGAAAGGTCCACAGAGTAGGTATGCCACCATATTTCCCCAGACACTTACAAATGTAAGGCCCAACAGGAAGATAACAAAATACCAAGCATGATGGTCAGCATTTTTTAGGTATTTTTACCTAGAAAGTAACTTTTTCCTGACATTACAGAGAAAGGCCAGAGCCATTTTAACAGTTTAAAGAACTCTTGCTTTAAAATAGAATCCCCTCCTCTGCTGCCAGATTCAAAAGATAATTTTAAAACTGTGTTCCTGGGATCAAGCATTCTAACTCCTAGTTTCAGTCTTTCTTTTTTTTTAACCTATCAGGGATTTATAACACACTGAACATTTGCAGAGGAACCAAGGATGACTCCCCAAGTGTGCACATCCACCCAGAACATCTGTTCTTCCTCTGGGAAACAAGACCCATTTTTGGTTTCACAGTCCTGAACACAACAGTCTTAAAGGTAGCCTAACATGTAAGGTAACATTCCCAATTTCTCCAAGGATCTAGTAGCAATTTCCTACAGGTGCTCTGGTTTAGATCAATATTGCCATTCTGGCCCTCTAAATAGGATCTTTTACACAGATCATAGTATTCTTTTGTTGCAAATACTTTCCCTGAGGTACAGTAGCCTTTCCCCTGTCTCCATGCTATGCCATGCTGACAATCCATGGTCAGTTTAGCAATACACTCTTGATCCCTTCTCCTCAGCTGCCTCCAACCAATGAGATGCCTAATAAAAGTTTTACTGTCGTGATCTCCTCCCTGCACTACTCAGCATTTTGCACCAGTGAGTTCATGACATTTCTACTTTTAAAACCTCACAAAATTGTGTCTACATATTCTGTTATGGTCCTTTTGCAGTAAGTATGTTTCCCATCATTACACACGTTGCTGGCTCATCTAGTTCAAAGTCTATAGTGATAATGTTAGACAAGACTGGTCTCTGAGGGAACACCACCAGTAACATCACCATTGTGGTAACTCCCTCTTGGAAACACCTTACTATGTGGTCTTCACATCAACCAAGGTTTTGTTCATCCAAAGACATCTCATTTCAGGAGACAAGTTTGCCAGGACTACAGGCAGTAGGGGAAAAAGGAGGTGAGGCAGCAAAGAGCTGCAGTGAGCCTGCAGGTACCGTCCAGTAGAAGACACTGCCCTTTGGAAGAAGTACTTCCTTTCTGAAGCATTAAACAATCAACACAAGGCAGAGTTGCCTTTTATTAAAGAACTAAAACTGATGCCTGCTTGGTTTTGATACAGTTTTACACTAAAATTCAGCTTGAGAAAGTTTGAAAACCTAACCCAGCAGCATCATGTTTAACATAATGGCAACCATTACCACAAGCACTACAAAACCTTACAGCTTCCTATCTGTGAACTGTCAAACATTAAATTTTCTTTGATAGTATTTGGAGAGAAAACTAAGACACCAAACATGTGACAAATCCATTTTCAAAGGCCTCCTCTCACTTTAAAAAATTATTAAAAAAAAAAGAACAGTTGCCACCAAGACCAAGAACACAAGGTCAAGTGAAGACTCTCATGGCTGATTTATTGTCCAATCCCATAAAAATGAACTTGAACTTCTAAGCTAATCAACTAATATTTATACTTGCACATGTAAAAACTCAAAGCTAAGCACCCCAAAAAAAAAACCCCAAACAAATCCCAACAACTACAAGAAAACCCACAATTCACTAATAGCAATAACACCTGCAGCTAAAATAATTGAAATGCCACAAAAGTCAAGCTATTTGCTTTAAGGCTAACCCACCTTTTTAAGAATACCTGATCATGTTACACAAGCCCTGTAGTGCCTTAGATATATGAAAAACTTTGTATGCTTGGCTGTGAGAACCCATTAAATTGAGCAGTTTCCAAAGCACCTTACAGGGAAGATGTGAGGTTGGACTGTCAAGCACACTGCATGCTCAAACAAAGAATTTATGGGAATTTGGAAGCTTTTAAAAGTTTCTTTACTGTACACAATATCTGCAGCATGAGCTGTTCTCATGCCAAGGTTGTATTTTTCTAAAACATGGTAGCAAACACTAAATTTCAAATTTAATCTGGTGTGACACACCAGATTTTAAGTACTTATATGTGCAGTCATTTTAACTCTGAAGAGACAGACATTTTTAATAAGTAGATGCTAAAATTCTCCACAAAAAATCTGCTACCTACAGGCTGCCAAAATTCATATGACTGTAATGACTTCAAAACACAATTGAACTGAAGACACCTTGGAAGCTGGTATGTATTATGAATGCAATTACTCCTGTCACAATTAATATATTCCTGGGTCATCAGGCCAGTAATTTCCATTCTACCTAAGCAAGAGGCAAAGGGTGCCCTGATGACCTTCAGCAAACACTTGTTTCTGTACACCACATTTTAGATGAGACTTCTGGCATGTGTTTCCACCAAAGACCACTACTAACCTGCTACATGCAGAGTAGAGAGAAGCTCTGTAACAGGTAAGACAGAAAACACCTGAATTAAACAAGAGAAACACATTTGTTTATACAAAAACCAATTATGGCCAGCAAGGCAGAGATGTCAGATCTCATCTCAGAAAGCTCCTCTTCTCAATCTCCTTCCATCAAAAAATTATTTAACTACATATGTTCTGATGAATGATATGCATTGTTTGGCTACCAGCTACAATCTTTTGATTTGTACTTATAGCTGAGTCAGAATTCTTAAAGAACCATTTAAAGTTATAACTGCAATCTGACTTCATAATGGGTTACAGTATGCTTAAAGTCACACATTCCCCAGCTGGCTAACAAACTCACTCAGAACCAGTCACAATGACTGTCTGCATTCCAAAGCCAAATTTTATTTTTAACATTAAGAATATATATGCTTGTATTTCTTTCATTTCAAAGGTTTAATATTTTCTTTAAAGGATAGCATCTTTTAACCAGACCTTTTTAATTGGGTTACTATATGCAAATTATTGTGAGAATTATTATTACTAACACTTCACAGTCTACGTATCCTTAGGAGCCCAGCAACACTATTTGCATTAAAAGCTACCCAAGGACACCCTCATAGAAGTGAAAACTGTTACAATTAATGCGAAGTATTCCCTGTAATTGTTCTGACTGCCTTTAGAAAAACATACTCATAAGATGGAGCTCTTCATTGTATTTGTAAATACTGGGGTCCGTGTAGTTGTCCATATCACCACAGAATCGTATAATCATTTGAATGGAAAAGACCTTAAAGATCATCAGCTCCAACCATTAACCTAACACTGCCAAGCCTAGTACTGAACCATATCCCCAGGTGCAACATCTACATATCTTTTAAATACCTCCAGGGATGGAGACTCAACCACTTCCCTGAGTAGTTTGTTCTAGTGCTGGACAACTCTTTTGACAAATATGCAATCTAAACCTCCCCTGGCATAACTTGAGATCATTTGCTCTCATCCTGTCCCTTGTTACCTGGGAGAAGGGACCAACACCCACCTCACTCCACCCTGCTTTCAGGGAGCAGTAGAGACTGCTAAGGCCCCCCGAGCCTCCTTTTCTTCAAACTAAACAACCTCAGCTCCCCAGTTCCTCCCTCATAAGATTTGTGCTCCAGCCCTTTCACCAGCTCTGCTTCCTTTCTCTGGACTGTCTCCAGCCCCTCAATGTCCTTCTTGTTGTGAGAAAACTTAACACAGGATTTGAGGTGTGACCTCAGCAGTGCCAGGGGGACAATCACTGATCACTCTATTGATGATACAGGCCAGGGTGCCACTGGCCGTCCTGGTCACCTTCAGGCAAAACCATATTAAAAAAAGAGGCAACCACAGTAACTAGACATTTGACATGTTGGTCAGTTGCACAGCTGAATAAGCAAATCCCTGGGAATGACAAGAATTTACTATCAGTACTTAACACAGACTGCTGTCAGCTTGAATAGCAGAGGTTGTAAATGCCTAGAAAGACTGCTTAAGCTTCTAGGTCCTGTGCCTGCTGTAGGTGATTTGGACAAAAATATCAACAGAAACAGAAAATTCATAACAAAAGCAAGCCTCCAAGCATGGACCCTTTAACAGAAGCCATAACTAAGCAGAAAACAAAACTACTATATGGTTTGCTTTTAAAACTAGCAAAATATTTACCATGTTTTTCTCATGGCAGGAAGTCTGAATGCCTGCTTGAAAAAACTTCTGAAGACCTAGCCACACCAGGAGCCACACTGCTACATGTACTTTAGGCTGTCATTTTCCATGTTCTGTAGAATCACAGAATATCCTGGGTTGAAAGGGACCCGTAAGGATCATCAGTCCATCTCCTGGCCCTGCACAGCACCATCCCCAAAAGTCACACCATGTGCCTAGGAGCATTGTCCAAACACTTGAGCTCTGTCAGGCTTGGTGCTGTGACCACTTCCCTGGGGAGCCTGTTCCAGTGCCCAAACACCCTCCGGGTGAAGAACCTTTTCCACATATCCAACCTAAACCTCCCCTGACCCAACTTCAGGCCATTCTCTCAGGTCCTGTCACTGCTCACCACAGAGAAGAGATCAGTGCCTGCCCCTCCTCTTCCCCTCATGAGGAAATTGTAGACTGCAACGAGGTTTCCCTTCAGCCTCCTCCAGGCTGAACAAACCAAGTGACTCCAGCCACTCCTCTAATTGTTTCTAAACAATTTTGGATTTATGTATGAAGCATGAAACCCATCTTACTATCACATTTTTAGAACTCACCCTGGCAATTTTCATAACTGCTTTTATTAAAACTTTATTTTCTATATGAATCAATCATTGACTGGTAAATCATGCAAGTACTTTAGCTTTCAATAAAGACATGGCATTTAATTAAAAAGTAGTTGGATTGTTTCTGTATTTCCAGAATTACAAAATCAATAGTATACCTAAAATTCAACACATGTAGATGAAAAACTTTTCACGCCTAGGTTTCCTGTCTGCTTACCCTGAACAAGCTTCCCTGAAGTAGATTCCCCCCATTTGAATCACCTTTTACAGCTGTTGGCCAATTTAAGATGAACAGTCAGTATTTCCAGGTCCAAGTTGCTCCATTTAATCCAGAGCATTAACGCAGATTCCCTGACATGGGAAGCAGAGCCACACTGACATGCCTGCAGGTATCCGACATCCAGCTACCAGAAGCTGTTAAGGCCAGGAGACACAAAACATGAACAAACAGGCTGGTAACAAGAATACTCCTTGAGAAAGAGCAGTAGATGCTGACAGTATTCAGCTTTTTGTAAAGTAACTAAAATATTTAGAGTACTTAGCGTTCTTCTTTGAAGAGCATAGGCCAGAAGAGAGCAACAGTCCTCATTAGGCCTAAAGAGAAATATGACCTAAAGAATAAGTCAGAAGAAATCACACCATTCCTACCAGATGTTTGTTTAGATTTGGGGCATCCTATCTCGTGATGGGAAAGGCCCTCAGTCTGTGTTAGTCCTCTACTGCAGGAAATGCTCACCATACAAAAACTAGTATTCAGGAAAAGAAAGCCTAAGCAGGATTAGATAATTACAAACAGAGACAAGCAAGTTAGGCAGCTTTGAGTCACAGCTGTTGTCAAGCTACAAAATCTGCCTTTTGCAGGATTCTGCCAATAATCACAGACAGTAAATGTGTCCATTTGCCTGTCTTCTATCCTTACCAAGGAGGAAACAGACACCACAATTCTATTCTTTTTTTAAACCCCTGGAATAGCTTCAAGTCCTTAAAGGAATTCTGCAGAAGTTATTTGAAATTCACAGACCAGACCAACTTTAGAAATTTGCTGAAGAAGCAATGTCCATTAGCAACAGAATTTCTTCCTGTGCAAAGCTTCTGCGTGGATGAGGATCACAGTTTAGACAATTATACCAGCAACAAATGGATTCTCCAATGGTACCTTACCTGATCTGAGGAAACTATTACAGACCGAATTTGAAAATGCCCTTTTCTCTGTATAAATCAAACTAAAACTAAGAGGGCTTACAGCTATACCCAGCAGATAGATTAGCTTTCACTCTAGGTTCACCCTCAGTTTAAAATGTAGTCTCATTGTTCCGAAATAGAGACTTCCAGAAGAACAAGGATACTTTCGACATGGAAACAGATGCTTAGACTCACAGTCATTCTCAGTGAGAGTTGCCCCACTTGGACCCACCAAGTCCAAGTCAGGATCCAGTACAGTGTGATACAAGCAAAGTATTTCAGAAAAAGCTATTTCAGGGTAAGATGAACTCAGACAACTATATGCTTCAAAGATTTTACTGTAAAAATGTTTATAAAACCCATCCCTTATTGAGAGCTATTGAAAACAGATGAACAATAAAAATGCTTATGCAGGAAAAATAAAAAGCTTGGAAAAATGCAGCTTTATTTCTTATGGTCCATAAATCCAACAGTTAGAGATGTGCTATACATGCAACAAAACTCCATTTCCAAAACCCTAGAATAGTCCTTCACAGTTCACTGCAAATTCATGGAGCTTCAATTAATTTTGTCATTATGAGAGGAGTAGATCACACAAGTAGGTTAATACATTGTCACTCAGCAAGGCTGCACTACTGGAACAGGGCTAGAAAAGCGGCTTTATCTATCTAACAGTCCACCCACCAAATCAAAGGGCTAAGAGAATAGGGTTTGTTCAGACTGGAAAAGAGAAGGCTTTGGGGTGACCTAGGTGTGACCTTTCAGTACCTGAAGGGAGCCTACAAGAAAGCTGCAGAGGGATTTTTACAAAGGCATGTAGTGACAGGACAAGGGGGGATGGTTTCAGACTGAGATTAGGTTTAGGTTAGATACTAGGAAGAAATTCTTTCCTGTGTGGGTGGTGAGGTTGCCTAGAGAAGCTGGGGACACCTCATCCCTGGAAGTGTTCAAGGACAGGTTGGATGGAGCTGTGAGAAATCTGGTTTAGTGAAAGGTGTCCCTGTCCAAGGCAGGGGGTGTGGAACTAGATGATCTTTAAGGTCCCTTCCAAACCAGGCCATTCTGTGACTAAACAGCAAAGAAAAAAACCAGACTCACACTCTCTAATTAAACTTCTCATATTGCTGCTGCTCTGAGGTTCAACCACAAGGTGTCAGAAACAAGTGTTTTTAGCTAAACTATACTGATGAATGATCACAATTTGCAGGATTTCATTTTTAAACACAAAATATGACTGCAGTTTTTCACTTCTACTGACCACTGTGGTCAAGAGAATTGTAGTATTTCAGATAGGGAGTAGTGAAGACCTAACATGAAAAGAGCACCCCCCTATCTCTCATTCTTGCTTCAGATACCAGTCACACTTCTAAAATATACAATTCTAACTTACAGGTTCTGTCTATTAACTCTTCACATGACTCCATTAAACTATTCTTTGTTCATAAGTCACAAAAGGTCACTGCAAAGGACAGGACACCAGGCCACAAGAGTCTTGTTTCAGCCAGTTCATGTATTTTAGGATCTATGCAAAGGTACTCCCAGGAGTGTCTTTAGAGAAAGCAATTTTGCCCATACAGCCCTTTTCTTCCAATTCCTGCTTCTGCCACTGCTGATAACTGCCATAGAGATTTTAATTTAAATCATGGGGGACATACAGAAATACTGTGCAAACCCCGGGCTGGCAGCCTGGAGAGATGATCATCACCTACACAAACAATGCACAACAGTTCTTAGGATAAAAGCAGAGCATTAGGATTTAACTCCACGACACAAATACAACAGCACAACACGAAGAGTCCCCTTCCAATGAGAACCCATACAAAAACGTACTGCTCTGAAGGACAAACCCTCCGATGCCGTGTTACAGAGGAAGGCAAGCAGTCCCACAGCAGCACACTCTCATAGGTGAAGGACATGTCTTGGTTCAGCAGAAAGCATGCCAATGAATCCCAAGGAATCAATCACCATTTAAGTTTAGCATCAACCAAAAATAAGCATGTTCAAGTCTAAATAGCATTTTTACGTTACACATGTGCAAACAACATTTTAAGATAAAGGTAGTACTTTGCTATGAATGAGGCATAAAGTGCTTTGTAACAATTTATCTTATTGTCATTAAACATTCAAAGAAACAGCAATTCTAGTTTGTTTACTATTGCCAAATGCCAAGATTTAATTTTTTTTCACACATCTGTTTAACCTAAAAATTGGACAGTTTAGGCTGCAAGAAAAGACTGAAAATGCAAACAACTTTGCCTCGAGGTGAGAGGACTTACAAACTTGGTAGGTCGCTTATCTTTACAGCAACATAGGAGAACTTTTGCCAAGACTGTAGATTCTCAATTAGCTGAGAAAGTACAAGATTGTCCAGTATTTTACATCAATTTCCTCACTTAGACAGAATATCTGTCCTTAGCATCCTCCACTTTCACTGCAATTCTAACAAGCAAAAGAAAATAATGACCATTTATTCCAAGTGAAAGTGAGAGAAAATTCTGCCTACAAGTTTTCCTGCAGCCCTGGTACCTTCTTGCGACCTCACCTACAGATTATGGAGATTTGGGAGGAGAGAAGTAAATGTTTCTCCCTTTTCTAGTTAATAAACTGGCTCTGAAACTCTAACTTCATTTCCCCTCTGCTGTTCTAGAATGAAGGAGCCTTGACCCAGCTCTGTCACTAGATTTATGAGGAATGGGCAATACAGACCCAGTGGGCAGCAAGGCCCAGTTCTGTCACTCCTAAATTTTCCTTTGCTTCAGAGGAGTTTGCTGGCTGCTATAATTTAGTTGGCCTTTCCTGTTTCCTGTGCCTCTCACGGACAATAAACAGAAATATTCCAGACATTACTTTTTGTCTGGATCCCAAGAAGCATTTCCAAAACACAAGCACTTGCCGTACCCTCTCTCCCACACTTCTCCTCAAAACAACACAGCAGAAGAGAAATACTCATCTCAAGAGAAAACCATGCCATTAAGGAAGGGAAGAATAACCTCTTAGCCACTTCATAATTTACTCAATTAGGAGGTGCAATGGAAAATTCTTCAGGATGTTAAAACTTCTGGCCAGTCTGCATGACACCAATGCAGAAAAAAGCACTACCTGAGCTGCACAAAGTCAAGCAGCAGTTGCCACCAGCCAACCATCTGCACATGGGAGCATACCCAAGGCTTTACTGGCTTTGCACACACTTATTGAACTACGAGGAGCTGTTGTCAGATTTCACAAGAGGGCAGCAGGCAACTGGATTTACTGACTGTAAGGATCACAGAATCAGAGACAACTGATGTTCATATTTCAGAACACTTTAAGGTGAATCCAAACTAATCTTAACTGGAGTTTGCTTTCAGCTGCAGAGAAACAATTTGAGAGGCAGCTCTTGGAGAAGTAATACCAAATCTGACCCAAAATTACAAACAAGTTCCTTTGGCAGCTTCTGGGTGGATTCCTTACCTGTTCTGTTTTTAACTTCATTCAAATCTTCTTTCTTACCTATCCTTGTTTCCAACATGGTCACAAAGCTTTATGGTAGTTCACACAGCAGGATAGCACAGGAAGTAATTCAAATGGCAAACTCTCTTTAAAATACTTTTGAAAGCCTTTGTGCCACTTATTTAAATGGTGTTATCTATCCATACAGTGTTACCAAATCATAAATCCATTACCCTTCAGTATAAATCCTTGTGTAAGTGGCAAAGCAATGACAAAATATCAGATAGGGAGAGTTGTCAATTTACTGTTCACAACTGATGCAATCTCTTCAGAGAAGCTTTCTTATGTCTAATGTAAAGAGTCAATCTTCAAGAAAAAAAAAACCAACAGGGATATTTTTTCCAACTTTGTTGGCAAGCACTGAAGGATCTCCTGATATGCCAGGCCCTTGAGATGCCTTGGACTACTGCCAAACAGGAAAGATAATATTAAGCCACTGTACTTCTTTTTACCTATTGCACAAGAGAAAGATCAAAGTCAGTGCTTTAGTAAACAGAAGACAGCAACAAGTCTATTAAAGTTCATCAAAGCTGTGATTGCACATCTCCACTTTAGAGGAGTTACTGTGCCACTGCTCGAATGCAGCATCCCTGTCTCCTCCACCACAGAACATTCCACCAAAAAATCCTAGGGGAATACCCAGCTCATTGCAGCTGGCAAGCAGCAAACTAAGAACACATTACCTCAATAAAAGAATTTTAATTCACCAGCTTTCTGGAGGGCATAGCCCTACTGAAGGGTAGGGTTGTCACATTTCACTGGGTCAGCTCAATGCACTACATTAATATCTATTGACACAAAGCATTAGTGTTATGGTAAATTGTTTACAAAAAATGCAATTAGTTGATTTCTGGTCTGCTGGCAAACAGAATTATCAGGGCTCAGCTGATGCATTTCATAAGACAGCCAGGATATAATGACTTTCCTGCATAACTAATGGGGAAAGACAGTCTCAAGGAAAGCACAGTAGTCTGGTTTCCAATCTCCTTAACACATTTCATTCTTGCATTACTTGTGCTTGGTTTTTTGCATGTTTTTCTAAAGGCACGACAGCACATTGTCCTTATCTGAATATTGCATTTTAAATAAAAAAAGTAACAAAAATATAGTTCAATTCCTTAAATGAAATATTTCAGAGATAAGCCATCCTTTTTAGATCACAAAAGTCAATGCTGGTCACACAAAACTGAAAATCATATTCTTAGCCTTAACTCTTCAAAGCCATTTCACTAGAACTAGATTGAAAAACTCTTTGAGGATTCTTATTGGAATTCTAGAGCTTAACATTTTAGAAATTCCATTAACCTAGCACATGTACGAAGAAGAACTAGAGGCTCGAAGAAAGTTGTGAATGCCTTTTTTTTTTTTAAAAGACACACAGGTAAATAAAAAGGCCAAAGTATTAACAACACCATGTAGTATAAATATACAACATCTCCAATATATGTACAGAAATTAAAATTAAGGCCAGTTCCCTAAAGAATTTTTTGTTCACGTATTTGTATTCTCGTCATACATTTTTGATTTCTGCAAAGCTGTATTACTTGTGTGCAGTCCAGGTATCACTAACACAGGACTTCAGCTGTCTGGCAAAAAAATGCAAAGCCAACATGCAAGAATTAGCATATTAAGATTTTTTCTTTTAACTTTTCATGGCTTCATCATGAAAGAGGATTAAAAAAAAAATTAAGTCCTTATTAAAAATAAACACACCTCTTTTTAAAAAGGGGTAGCTCTTGTTCCAAAGGAAAGAGGCTCAGCTATACCATAAGATAAGGTTCTTTTCTCAAAACTGAAGCAAACTCAATTTTGATATTACTGTAGAAGAGAATAGCAGAGAACACTTCATGTAATTCACTATTCCTCCACCATTTTCTATCATCCAAAAACACACCCCTGGGAACCAGATGATTCACTAGTGACGCAGATTAGCCTATTATCCCTAGAGTATTCATTCATTTTTTTAATTTAAGCAAAGTTTCTACTGGGTACCTGCTGAACATCTCTTGTATGGTCCAGGAAAAAACACACATCTTTTCACTGCAGCTCCACTTCTTTATACTTTCAGCTGTAAGATTCAAGACTCTAGAATATGTAATTGAGTTTACGTTGGGTTTTTTTTTCCTGAAACCTCCTGTGGTCAAGTCTACACAAAAACTTTTACACAAAAATCGTCACAACAGAAGAGCATATGTTGTTACAATGAAATAAATGCTGGTAAGAAGCAATCTTTATCTTCAAATCAGCCTAGAGTACCTAAGATTTGTAAAGTGGGGGAGAGGAGGTGGAACAATTTTATTAGTCTTAGTTCTGACATCCACTGCTACCAGCTAAAGAGCAGTCTCCAAATCCCCTGCACCCCTAAATTTATTCAAGTGGTAATAATCTGCATTGGCAACACACTTCCATCCTCATGTGTTTCAATAAGGGATAGCAGCACTTCTTCTCACAACAATGTTTTTCATAGAACACTAAAGAACCTCAAATAGGTCAAACTTCAAGCGGGTGAAATACAGCACCTGCAAGAACTCTGAAGAAGAAGCTATGCACACCTTTTACTCCTGTGGAAAGGTAAAACTCTACAGAGATGGAAGAAATTGCAAAGGGTTTATGGAACACTTGGAAAAAACTGACTGCAAAAGTATCACAGAGCAGCATTGCACCATCACCACACAGTATTTGGAGAGCATTCTAAATCAAAGGGGATTAGAAATCAATGAAAACCCCAAGAATTCTTTGTATTTGCCCTCGAGGTCTTGCACTGCTCGTCCTGCACCTCTTATGGTGTTACAGGTTAAAATCACAAAAAGAAAAAGCAAAATTTTCGTGTAAAAGTGAAAATAAAACACATCATACTTATTTAAGTATGATCATGCTGCCTGCCAGTTAAGGATTCATGTAAAAGGCTGAGGAACTTCAGTGACCTCTTCTCTACCCTGCCCTTCCTTACCTGGGTGCACAAAGCAGTGTCCCTCATGAGGCCTAGATTGCTACATCCCAACAGGTGAGCTTGATCTATCCTATTCATTAGAGAGAACTTTTATACTACAACGTGGTCATTGTCTCTGGAGAAGGCCATCCACTTCAAGACTTCACCAGGCATGATAAAGAACTCATCCTCTACAAAACAGCTGCTTTTGGGTATGAGCCAGCAGATCTGAGGGACCTCCTCACAGGGCTGTCCAGTAGCCATGTGCCACCACTTTCAGCCCTTGGTAGATATCAAATTTTTTTAAGCTAAAAGAAAATCTTAGAAGAATAAGTTCTTCTGATTTTACAGGGATTTTGTTCACACTTCATACCCGCTAGCCAGCATCTACAGGGTTAAAGCAAGATTGTGTGACGATCCTTCTTCTCCCAAGTGCATAGATAGAGACCTGGCCGTGGCTCGAAAATACCTCCTAAATCTACACAATCCTTCACAATTTGTCTTATATTTTCTGAAAACCATGGATGGCTAGCATTAGGAACAAGGCTGTTACCAGTATGACACAATTAACAAAAAGCCCAGGCTCTGTGTGTCCTACCTACCACATTCCTTTCAGGGAAGTGCCGATACCTCAGTTAGGAGGAAAATTGAGGAAAACAGGGGTAGGATTAATCAGTGCTTAAAAGGCACAAATGGACAAACCACACAACCACTGACAGCTAGCTGCTGCGTGAAAGGCTCCTGTGTCTGACTGGACTTATTCTGGTTTAGATCCTAATCCTGGGGAAGCTAAACTTCACTTTCTAGGAATGTTTTTGCTCATGTAGGGACTTAATGAAGAAACCCTACACTTCAGTGACAGACAAAGCAAGGGGAAGGTCAGGAGGAGATCTTATCCACAGAAAGGCAAGAATTTGTTTTCTGTAGAAAATGAGGCCTGGCAAAATGAAAGCAGGAAACACAGAAAGGAACAGGTCTGCAACATTCACTGTGTCCTACTTCTGCTGCCAACTCCTGTGCTCAAAAAAAAGGTAAGTGATAAGGTTGTTCAATTCCATTTCATTACCTGACACATACTATGGAAACGTGCCATTTTAAAGATGCTGGGCAGTCACCACAGTTCAGGTCTTGGAGAGACAGATGCAGCTTGCCATACTATTTACTTTCATGATGAGAAGCAAATTACACCATTATCAAAGACCTAAATCGAAACAATATTTGAATCAATAAATTCCTTTACAACCAAACAGAAACTAGCCCTTCCCCTTAGTCACAATTTCTGTGCTACTTCTTGATAAATTGTTAGCAAATTCACAGTTGGATTATTTCTCAGATACAAGAAAGGCTCTCTCATGGAGCCTTTTAAAACCAGAGTTAAAACAGGAAAAATTAGTAATTGTTTGAAGGAGAGGAAGTCTCACATTCACCTTTGTTCCTTTAGTTCCTGGCAAGAGAAATAAATACTCACCACAAGCATTTGTGTTTTTCCATAAAGACAACCCTGCAGGGCAACAAAAGGTACACCCATAGGGGAGTAAAGAGCAATAATTACCCAAGAGAAATTAAGACATAAGCAAAATATTCTGCTCATGCCTAATTGAGCGCCAAAGAAAACTTTAGACTGGACGATGCTGTCTAGTCTATACATACAAACGGAAAGAAAAACAGTTTTAAAAAGTCATCCCTAAAATCTCATGCTAGAACTTTTTAAATTCATGCACTGTGGCTTTAGTTCTGATGCCACAGAACTTTTAACCCTTCACCTTTCTAGAAAGTTACCCCCTCTCCCACACAGAACAAATGTTCAAGGAATAGATAATATTTACAGGTGAATTACCCTAGAGGTAGCTTTTTAGTACTCAAATCAAAATGCAAATTCAACTGCCAAGTAGCATCAGACATAGCAATACCCAAAACTCATTGTATCGCACACAACTTTGGTTTTAAATACAAGACACTACACTGAGAAGCATCTACTAGCACTTTAGAGGATTAAAATTAACCATGTCATCTGGTAGTGATTGTTTTCAGAAGAAAATTTAAGACAATCATATTTCATTATTTCACATATGAAAAGTAAGCCATTTCTTCTAAACTTGAATATTAACCTTCCATAACTTAAATGGGGGATTTAAATCCTCTTTGATTCAATCCTAGAATACATGGAAAGAAGCAAATCTTTACACCAGTAGAATAAGGAATACTGTCAAGTATTTTTACCAGTCATGGCTACATCAACTTGAACACGGCAGAAATTACTTCTTATTATTTATACGACTTTATTAATTAAAGTAACAATCTTAATCTTCTAGGAGCAAAAAAATGTTATCCTGGGCTAGCTGCTCCTCCTGAAGCAAGCAAAACTCCACTGAAGAAGCTTTTATGAAAAGTACAGACCATTGCTGCTGCCAGAAACAGCAAAAAAAACCCAAAAAACCCAGAGCCAGATTCTACCACCACAAGTCTTAGGAGGATTCTTCTGTTTTATCTGTTCTCTGCCAAGAGAAAGTGTAGTCATTGAGAAAGTGTGAGTTTCTTTATCCAGTGGAAATGAAGACTTTTAGCATTAATAATGTAAGGTAAAAATAAATTATAGCTGAAAAACTCCAAACCAGCTGTAGACACAAGTTTACAGAGTACTGTTTAGAGACACTCAAGTACTGTAATACAGCTTTCACACTTGCCAGAACTTGCTACAGCTGAACTCTATTGCATCTGAAAGCCTGGTGGTAGCTTTTTCAAACATAAGTAACCAGTAGAAGTACAGGAGGATCAAGTTAGGGAACATTTAACCAAACTGGACAGACACAAATCCATGAGTCCTAATGGAGTGCACTGGTAATGGCTGTGTGACCTGGCCAATGTCATGGCAAGGTCCCCCAGTTACTGCAGAAAGGTCACAGTAATCAGGAGAGGCTCCTGAGAACTGGACAAAAGCAAATCACTCCCCTGTCTCTAGAACAGCTTGGAGGACAATCTAGAGAGCCACAGGCTGGTCAGCCTCACCTCAATCCAGGAAAAGCGACAGAGCTTCCTGGAAAACATTTCCAAGCCAAGAAGGTGATGGGAAGTCATTATCAGGGATTTATAAGCAGAAGCCGTGCTAGGCCAACCTGACAGACATTGATAAGGAAACAATTGGCTCAGTGAACTAGGGGAGTACATGAGTGGTTTATCACTTCAGCAAGACTTCCCAACTTTTGTTTTCCATAGCACCTTCATAGACAAATGCATGAAGCACAGACTAGCTAAGCAGACAGTGAGACAAAACTGAAAACTGCGAAACCTGCCAGGCAGAAAGACACTTAGAGAGCTAGGATACTTTACTCTGGAGAAGAGGGGACTCAGACAGAATCTTATCATTGTGTATAAATACCTGGAAAGGGGAGGGAGTAAAGAAGACAGAATCTTCTCAGTGACAGCCAGTGAACAGACAAGAGGGAATGGTCACTAATTGAAATACAGGCATTTCAATTTACACATTAAAGCATTTGTTTCTTCTTTTAAAACCTACACGTGACTGAGCACTGGAACAGGCTGCCCAGGGGCATTGTAATATCTTCATCTTTGGAGGTGCTAAAAAATCTGACAGCACAATATTCTGTGCAACCTGCTCTAGCTGGCTTTGTTTTGAGAAGCAGGTTGGATTAGACATCTCCAGAGGTGTCACTTCCCATCTTTGGGTTTGTGTACCTCAGGCTCTACAGACATTAAAATATGTCCAAGAGTTGACTGGAAACTGTTGTAATGTAATTTTACTGTCCGTACAGATCTCCACTGGCAGTCTAGTATTCCAAACCAAGAAAAGTTCCACAACTAGAGGCTCTGGAGTAAGAGAACCCATGTTCTCAAGCCATGCTAAAAATAGATGAGGACCTTCAGGCTTGTTGGCTGTGTACAAAAGAGTACATGAACCTGAGGAGGAAGGTCAGCTACAGATACTCTTGACATATAGGAGCATAGAATTAGCTTCAACTTAATGCTAGCATGGCTAACTGGAATTGAAATCCTCCTGCTACGAGACTTTTTTTATACCTCTTTTAGTATATTCTGAAGTTTCAAAAATTCTAAGAGCTCAAGTTGTAATAGTATATCAACAATTTTCACCACATAATCCAGGAATACCTTATTGTTTCCACAGCCTTATTTTAAAAAATTATGCAAGACCACACTTGGAGTACTGCACCCAGTTCTGGAGACCATAGCACAGGAAAGATATGGACCTGCTAGAACAAGTCCAGAGTAGGACCATGAAAATGCCAGGGTGCTGGAGCACATCTTCTACAAGGACAGGCTGGGAAAGCTGGGGTTGTTCAGCCTGAAGAAGACTCCTTTAAGACCTTATTGCAATCTTTCAAAACTTAAAGAGGGCTTATAAGATAGGGACAGACTTTCTACTAGACCTGTTGCAATAACACAAGAGGTATTGATTTGTACTAAAAGATTTAGACCAGATACAAGGAAAAATTATTTTACAGTGAGGGTGGTGAAGCACTGGAACAGGTTGTACAGTAAGGTGGTGGATACCCCATCCCTGGAAACATAAATGATCAGGTTGGAAGGGGCTGTGAGCAACCTGAAGCTCATTGCAGGGGGATTGAACTAGATGACATTTAAAAGGTCCCTCCCAATCCAAACGTCTCTATGATTCCATGTTGATGCCACAAGCAACTTCCTTATAAAGTGTCAAAGAAAAGGCAAATGAAAAACTGGAAATGGAAAAATAAAAAATAGAAAATACATTTTACTAGGTACTACAGGAAAACCCCAAAAGCATCTGTTGAGTACATCTGTTGGTGACCAGCTGCTGCCTTTTGTCTTGCCCGCCAGTGATGAACAAGATCAAGCACTGCCATCATTGCACCAGGGACAAAACAATACAAGAGCCATGAGCACCACAAGAAACTCTCAAATAAGTGCACTTCGTCTTCATCAGTTCCCACAATATCTCTCAAGGATAAGATTTAAGAAAAATACTCACCCTAAGTAATTATTAGGCAATTTAGAAAAATTTCAAAATTTCTCTTCTCCATGCAGCCATTTACACAGAAAGAGGATTGTGTGCAATCTGACAACAAAATATCTGAGCCTTAAATAGATGGTGTGCTTCTCCACCAACCATGCGCTCACACAAAAAAAGTCTGGACTCCCCATGAACTGACAAGATTACAATTGTCATGTGACAACTAGACTTGATACAAATTCTTCTTTTACTGTGAAACAAGGTTGTGTGACTGGATCAAAAGAGGTTCTTCCTAGTTAACTATCACTGATGTTATGCCAGGGTTTCTGGACTCCTCTTTCTTTCTTAAAAGAAACAACAGAACAAAAAGACAGCCAACCTTATAATTGCTCATTTTATAATATCATCAGCAAATTTAATTTGGTTTTCTTTTTACAGGAACAAAAAAGGAAATTGAGGAAGATAATTTTTAAAATAGATTCACCAAAAAGAGTATTAAAACACCTTCCTCCAAGCTGCTATGCTGCTTGAAAATACTTCAGTATAGCATTACAGCAGCTATTACACACATTTGTACACAAATCCCTGAGAAAAGTGCCATGTGATCTCAGATGTTGATTTGACAAATTTATGTATTGCAGTCAGAAATTTCATGATTCAAAACATGGGCATGAAAAAGAGCTTCCTGTTGCTCACTTTACTCCAGGAAGGGTTGTAGCGGGTTTAGTTTGCTTTCCCGGCCAACGCACCAGATTGTAGGGGTTTGGAATCAAACCGGGCAGAAACACCAATTTTGTGTAGTGGTTTTAGTTCACCTCTGTATCTTTTGTGAGATAGGAGATTTGGAGGAATGCAAAACAGGCTCAAACTTATCAAGAAAATGAAAAGTTTATTAACAGAATTAAAAGAGAAAAGAAAATAATAAGAAAATCAAAGCAAAATCCCTCTTTTCACTCACACCCCCCTCCTCCTTTCTTCTTCCCTAAATCAGCACAAAGGATAACATCACATAATTCTTAAGTCAGTATTCACAATTTTAAGAATTCTTCTATCGAGTAAGGAGGAAAAAGGTTTCCTTCGCAATCTGTGGTCCCCCAAAACCGTATCAGCCTCAGTACAACAGCCCCCGCCCGGGAAATAAAGCTGTTACCGGGAAAACACCTCTCCCATNGGGGGAGGGAGGGGGCTCGAGGCCGCTCCAAGGAGCGAAAGCCTTGGCCGCCATTCCCCCCCCACCTCCTGCTGGGATGCCAGCCCCCAAAGAGAGAGGAACTTCCTGTCCCTTCACCTTTATATATGGAAATTTTGAAAAGCGCCACTGGTCAAACGAGCTGTCCATCAGCGCAGGCTCAAACCATCACAAGGGTGAAAAAGGGTAAACAAATCCCCAAAAGACTACACTTTTTCCCCATTTACTTGTTTAAGGCAGAGGTCACAAAAGTGTGTAGGGTTAAGAGCCTATTTTGCCAACAAATTACTTTTGTTGAGTTTGGGTACTGGCACAGGGTTGGAACCTTTTCCTTAAATACCTATTCAGACACAGCCAACTCAAGCATGACATCAAGATGATAACACCTCTTTTATGCTTCAGTTCCTTCAAGGAGGTCTCACATAAACCTGTCCTCAATGCCATGTCTGTGCTAGAAGGCACACGAGTAGATTTGGAACTAAAATGGGGGGTATGATCAGAAAGAGCTAACAGCTTTTCCCCCCCAGGTCAGCTACCACACTACGAGTTCTCAACCTCAGTGCTACTTGAATAACAAAGTCCTGCAGCTCGTCTATCCAATCACAAGCTGCACATCTCTACACACAGAAAGTGTTGCACATTTCTTCTTCTCATCAAGAAGGAACAGATTTTACTGGCAGCCCACCACCTGTTTTCCAGCTTTTGAAGGTCTCTACTCCTTAATGAAATAGTTGTCCTAATTTAGCAAAGCACATGTCCTGTATTAAAAAATAGGACATAGCTAACTATAAAATGAACAGCAGAAATAAACCACTTGTGCATTTCAGCCGTCAAATGTCATCCACTGCCTTCTGCCGATCACTTTCCTAACACAAACAAGACACACGAAGGAGCAAACCAATTCCTAGTTAGGAATTGTTCACAGAAATAAGGAATCCAAAAGCAGCCAAAGGACTGAAACCGCCAGAAAACTAAGTTCACTGAGGAGTTTTTTGGGTTAGAGGTTTAGACATAAAACCACTCACCCAGTTCTGAATACATGTTGAATTTTACCTCTTCCCCCTCACAAGGAATGATATAGTATCAATTTCAGTTTGGATTTTATAAAGTCCAGTCTGGTAGAAGGATATTCTAATTCAGTTTAGAGAAGTTACCAAAGCAGTCTCATCTCCTTCAATGCCTTTGGGGAGTGGGTAAAAGAAGGATGAGGATGTGCAAGTCCTGGACTCCTTCTGCCTTAGCTGAGACAGGTCTGCTGGAAGATTTCCATGTCATGCATCCCCAGCTTCAAAGTTTATTCAGGCCTCTGACTGGAACATAGTTAACAATTTATTTTTTTAAAATGTACAGAGGAGCATCCAGTCAATCTTGCACCATGCAAAGCTACCAGCCAAGTCAAGGATAATTCCCTAGAGTACAGTTAGTTAGCTAATGTCTATAAAAAAAATAATAAAATGAAAAGAGACCCTCCCTTCCCCCAGAAGCGTTTTACGAAAGAATAACATTTGATGAAACAACACGGATGTTAGTCACTAAGTTACTTTCCAAAAAGCTATTGATAAAATTAGCAACTTCATAAAGCCTAAATCTCCTACAAATCTGTAGCTGTGTGTCTGTATAAACATGCTTGAATCACACACAGGCTGTTCATTTTTTTAGAAAAGAAAATTGTTTTATGAGAAACTGACAGCAGCACAGCAGCTCACTTAAGTGCTGTGTCCGACCCTCCTCCTGCCCCCGCCATGTGATCTAGACAACAACATGCAACATAAGCACTGAGCTTAGAGAAAATTTACTTTTTGGAGACAAACAGAGTAAACACACACACACAGTCATTTTGCATTGCTCAGTCGACAGTTACAAAATGAGCATCATAAGAAGCATTTTTGAAGATTACTTTTCGTTAACAGCAGTTGGCCACCATCAGACTGCAAATTCACTTTTAGAAAAACAACACTGCTTGAAGGATTGACATTTGGAATATTGCCATACTTCCAGCTTTGCTGTTAAGAGGCAAGTCTCATCTCTCTGAATGGAGCAACATGAAATCCAGCCACAGGTAAAATGCAAGAACCAGCACTGGACAAGTACCAAAAAGCAGAATGCAACCACATAAGCAAGTGTGCACACAAAAAGCACCATTGAGTAGTACCTTAATATTTACAGTAGTCCCACAGAGGTTGTTAAAGTTCCAAAAAAAAACAAAAAACAAAAAAACAAAA